>ML976043.1:29805-54386 GCA_010015635.1 Clathrospora elynae
TGCCTATATTTTTCTAGTATTGCAGTCAGCTAAGTCATCCGGGGGTCTCCATCTGTGACGGTTTTGAGATTGTTCAGTTGAAGTCTGGTAGCGAGGGCGCACGCAACCACCAATATAAGAGAGCACCTGCAATTGTAGATAGAAAATCAATGCAGTTACCCAAAGTTTCCTATAGGCAGGCAAGCAAAATAACACTAAAATGCTTGCAAGTACAACAAGCATGCAAGCAAGTAACTGCCTAAAATGTCAACAAGTCAAGCAAGAACAAGCAAAGCCCAATGTTTGCTTGACTTGCTTATTGACAAGTGTGCCCCCAATCCTGATCCCAATCATCCTAGAGAACCAATCTTGCATACCCCCAACTGCGTAACATACATTGAGCCCACCAACTCCGGTTGTACCCCTCGACCGGACGGACCCTCACACCAAGTCTCCTTCCGTGTTGAGTTTGTCCAGATACTTCGTTAGATAAGGTTTGATCCAAATGGCGGCTTGTCGTATGTGGCAGCCAGTGCGACTTTGTCTGTGTCTCCAACTTTCTTTCCATTGAATTTGAAGTACAGATGAAGCTGAATGATCCATTCCTTAAGCTTAGCTTGGTCGCCATGGTAAAGTTCAGGTCGTCCTGCCTTTCCACCATGTTTAGCAGAGACAGTGTAGTCTTGCAATGATCCTGGGTTCCACTTATCTTCAGGGTGTTCAAAGTATGAGGATCCGTCCGACTGAGGGGTACAACAAAAGCTGGATGGCCCAATGTCTAGTACGTAGTTGGAGTAATGCAAGATTGGTTCTCGGGGATGGGTGGGATCAGGATTGGGGGGATGATAGTTAGACAGTAGAAGTTGTTCTCTGCAAAAAGTATCGGGGGAGTGCGGTAGAACAGTAGTATTGCTATCACTTGATAAGTTGAACACGATCGTGCTGTAAGAGCACATCGCAACTCTCTATATACTAGTGGAGTCCGTGTCTCATGGAGTCCCACGGTACCAAGAGTATTGGGTCTGATTCCTATGAATAGGACTGCGTGGGATTGCTTAGCGTCTCACGGTGTCACATGGTGCTGACATGCGCAGGGTAAGCCAGTGATGGGCATGGATGGCACTCCACCTGCTCCATGCACCTCCATTCTAAGCCTGAACACGGCGTCAAGTGAGGAAGAAGAGGAGTTGGTTGTATTACAAGTTATATACAATGAGGGCAATATATAGACGAGATTACCTGAGGAAACTAACCTGGATAGGCTGACATCCATCCCTGTCCTCCGACTCCATGGAGGCCGTGGAGTCGGAGGAGTAGGTTAAGCTTTATGGCTCAGCCATACTAACTTTGGTGGATAATTCATCCCCGCTGCCGCACTAAGTCTAATGTGAGGAGCAATACCGGTATCAGACAAGGTGCAGATTTTGACTTTGCAACCAGGCTTTCTAGTACTCCCAAAAATTGACAACTCCTCAATTATACTACAACATGCCTAGCACTATCTGAATAGGCTTAACGCAGTATTACTCCCACAGCTCCATGGACTCCATGGATTTGGAGGAGTCTCGGCGGAGGGAGGGCGTCCATGCCCTCCGTGCACACAGCTGGGCTAAGCCTTGGCGCCCTGAGACTCCGTGAGACTCCACGTGATGTTCTTGGCTCGTTCCTCACTTCCAGGTTTCGTGTGACGGATCGCTGTGGTCTCTCATAGCCGACCGCCCCCTTGCTTTGTGAGTATGGATCGTAATGGTTCACTGCAGCTTGGGGGTTGTGTCAGCCTATCCAGGTTAGATTTCTTAGGTAATCTTGTCTATGTATTGCCCTCATTGTGCGTAACTTGTAATACAACCAACTCCCTTTTTTCTTCACTTGACGCTTTTGTACAGGCTAAGAAAAGAGTATAGCTAGCGTCCTGACAGTGGAGGTGGTGGAGCTGACGAGCGGATCGATGAGAAATATATGAACCTTGCTCCTTGGAGCGAACGTGATCAAATGAGCTGGCTGATGAAGACGCCTGAAGATACGTACCCAGACTGCTGTTTGATCGTAGGAGATGCTGTCGGAAGGCAAGTCAGCAGCGAAACATGAAATAGTAATAAATTCGATGTGGCCCGTGTAGACTTCATCACTCCATTCTGCATAGCATCGGTGCAGTACCGAAAGCACGGCGCTGGTATCCCATCAAGTGCGTCCAGCCTCGTGTAGCCTGCCCACGATATGCCTCGCCTGATATCTGTGTATGTGTTCTGTCGAGTTCTCTCGCGCATGCCTCAAACAGTGATTGCTCAAACCCGCGAAAGTATCGCTAGTACCTCCAGCGCATGCTAGGTATCACAAAACCAACCCCTTCCTTCCCCTTCTTATTTCGTCTCCTTCGCCGTCTCGTAACTACCTCGTCGTCGAGGACCGTGAAACCGGCGCTCCCCTAGATATAAAAAAATCAGCACACATCATCCCCATCCCTACCAACCAGTGCGCACCTACCCTTCCTGCGCAGCATTCCACGTCTTAACAAAAGCCCGCTGTGTCTTATCCGTATACCTTTCCGTGCTAACCTCCTTGACGCCCACCTTCGCCCCGTCCTTTGTGAAGACCACATTCTTCTTCTCCATCTTTTTTACGCCGCGGGACGCGAGTTCGTTCGAGTAGAGAAAGATCTGTGATGGGCGCGTGGGTTAGTGAGTTATTTCGAGGCTGGGGTGGATATGGATGGGTAGGGGGGTTTATTATGGAGGGAGGAGGTGTTGGCTGGCGAACCTGGTAGCACACCCATCCTACGCCTCCGACAACGGCAAAAAGGACAATTAGAGGGAGGAGGTTTAATGCGCCCATAGTGTTGTGTTGTGGTTGGTGACGTAGCGGGGGTTGACGTGTGCTGAGCTGAGCTGAGGTTTGCGGCGGGGTAGTGAACGACGAGCGCGTACACAAGTGTGGTGTGGGAGAGGAGAGCGTGATAGCAATGGCAGTCTTGAACTTCAAACGCGCAATGTGTTGAAGGAGAGGAGGGGACCCACTGTTTGTCCAAGTCCATCGGCATGCGCCTCGTTGCTGTGGCTGGCAACATGTGAAACCTCCCCGAAAGCGAGGCTTGGCGTGGAAACGGCCCCCGCAGATGATCTTCACACTTCACATGCTCTTGATCATCGAGTTGGGCTTGGTTCGCTTCGGCTGGCAGATGAGTTTCGAGTAAAAGATATGTGTAATCGATACCCAGCGCTCGATACCTATGAACTAAGCATCCATACTCTCCACTCTCGGATGACGCTGGAACCCACTTATCACACCCATGGCCAACACCGCACGACAATTCCTCCTCACCTTACCCTAACGCGCAACATGCCCATTTCCCAATTCGACAGCACCCAGTCCACACTCCACAAATACACATGATCAACCCCTCATGCGATCCACCCTTGCCACCACCAAGGACACGCACACGCGCCATCATCCAACAGCGCACACCATACGCAAGTAAACCAGCTGAGCACCTTGTCTCCTTGAATATCGTGAGCGGCTCGTCTGAGTATCTAAAGCAGGTAGAACCAAAGGGCTGCAGCGAAGACGTAGCAGCTCAGCGGGAAGGCAGCTGCAGCGAGATTCGGGGAAGATCGCGATGGAGTCGAGGACGCTTTGGGGATGTTGTTCGTAGCCAGCCCACCCAAGTACCAAGAGCCGATATCCGTGAGTTCGCCTTTCTCGGTGAGCATGGCGGCGTTGGGGCCAACGTTGCTGACAGAAGAGCGAAAGGCGCCGAAGTAGGAGTAGTGCGTTATGTTTCTGATTCCCCCATGTTTGTTAGCGCTCAAACCCTCATCATTCCACTTCTCCGTCTCCACCTCCGCCTCCGTCTCCGTCTCCACCTCCGCCTCCGTCTCTGTCTCCGTCTCCTTCCCCAATGACCTCATGGACAACAAAGAGAAATGGTACTCACGGCCAGCCATCAAAGCTCCTCGCACTCATATTGTAGAAACTCTGCGTATCCCCCAGCTCCTGATGCGGATACCCATACTCGGTCACCCAAACCGTCATATCGGGCCACTTGGCCGTCACATGTCCAATATGGCTCATCATGCCCTCAAAGTTACCATACCAGTGCACAGGCACGAAATCGGGGTTACACCCCCCACCGCACGCTTCGTAGAAGTTGTCGAGCCACTGCCACCCGCTCTCCCCGCCCGTTACACTAGGTGCACCGAGCTTGATACCCAGTTGCTTGAGAGGCTCTATCTCGGCTTTCCAGCGCGTCGCGGCGGTGGTGGCGAGCAGGTTGGAACCGCCTGTGCTATGGCCGCCGTCGGGCTCGTTGAAGCCGAGGACGTAGGAGATGTTTGCGCCGCCGGCGATTTGCTTCTTCACGGAGTCGAGGAAGGGCGTCCCTTTGTCGCTGTCTTTGGCGCCCCAGAGCATGGGCACGAATTGCATGTGTGGGTTATTGGCGTAGGCGGATGAGGGTTCGGACTTGTAGTTGTAGTACCATGTTGGAGGCGAGGGGCCGGTTGTCCATATTTGATCGTCGGCGGGGTGGTCTTTGGAGGGGACGTAGCAAAGGCCGCGTTTTGAAGAAGACGACGATTGTGCGGTTGTGGTGGTGAGTAGGGCCGCCGTGGCGGAGAAAAGCGTGGTGCGTCGCATAGTTGCTGTGAAGTTTGAAAGTGGTGACGAACGCGGTGTTGGACGTAGCTATAGACTGAAAAGAATGGCTTTACAAACGTTGGTAGCGAGGTGTAAGAATACAGATATACGGAATCAGCGATAGGACAGTCGGAGACCCGCTGAGTTGCTCAGCCTGGCTCGTTATTCGGTAACGGGACCGTGGTTGAATCCAAGGGGCTACGCAATCGATGCTTGACAGATGCAACAAGACTCCTCGAAACGATTCAAGATACCTCGTGGTGGCCGCCCAAGTAGTTGCACCCGCACCGTAAAATGAAAGGACTCGTCTCGTTGACGCAAGCGCAAGAGACAAAAAGAAGAGCGAACGTGAGTTGACACCACAACGCCCAGGCAATCCGAGAAGAGAATCTCCGAAACAGATAACAATATCTAGATAATAAGAAACCTTGGTGACATGACTTGCCAAACCCCCATCCTTCCGGATAGCTACCGCAGTTCCAGATCCGCTAGATACATGCACACCGTCCACCTTAGCATATCGAAAAAGGCCGAAAATAGGAGTTATCGTGACGCAGGTACCGCCGGCTACAAGTGCGAAACCAGCGGGAGATCGCCCAATAAGCCGTTTGGTACAGACCTCAACACTGAATGCTAGGCTAGGCTGCAGGTAAAAACTGTCGGTACTCGTGGGGTGTTTTTTAGGCAATACTAATTGCATTGGCTCAGGGGTTGAACAAGCGTCCCAACATTAGTGGTGGAGCATCCGGAACGCTTATCAGCACGAGAGCGATTAGTCAGCTAGAATCTTCACGTGCTTCCATGCAAACTTTAGCACATTATTCATGTGCCAAACGTCATATTCAACGAGTCAATCAAGTTACAATTGGTATTTATCATTCTTCCAACTACTCCTACTTCTACTCCTTTCCCCCAAAACCCTCTAACAAGATAGAACAGACAGCATACAAGCCCCAGGCTCGCCACTGCGTGAAAATTACAAAACAAAATGGTACTAAAGATTCAAAGGAAACATTCGTGAGGACGGGTATTATTTGCCCCGTATGCAATAGACAACTGAATAACTGACCGACTGGATGGTAGATTGACCGCTTTAAATGTCAACAATGTGACCATCTCAAACTGCAAAATGACAAAAGGAATACTGTGTGCCTAGGTGACAACATATCTACAAGTCTATTACTTCAGTCTTCTCATTTTAGTACGCATGCCCTCCATTACCCCCTTGTTGCCGAGGCTGCCACGGAGCGCTGGAGACGTATCCCGGTGGTTGTTGATAGCCAACCTCCGCATCGGACACCCGTGCGGGACTGCTATCGCGGCTCAGACTGCGCTCGTGTGTTGGTGCTCTCCCGAAGGTCGAAGCATCGGCGAGCAGGTGCCCTTGGTCATCAGAGAACTGGCGTTCACCAGCACCGTTGTAAGCAGTGTGTTGGTCGGCGAGAGGAACGCGGTCGTAGCCCGCAGTACGAGGTCCAAAGGGTGAGGGTAAAGACGTGCGCTTATACTCTTGGGGGTCCATGAGGAGCGAGTTGCGGGCATCGAGAGGAGTCAGGTTGTCGAGGTCGCGGGCTTTCTCTGGAGGGGTTGTTAGTGAGGTGTTTAAAAGTATGAGACAGGTGAGAGGACGACTTACCAGCTTCCTTTCTCTTCTTGCGATGCGGGTTCTCCTTGCAGCAGATGATAATCGCGTTGATAGCGATGAGAATAGCTAGGACACCAGTCAAGGAAGCTTGCACAACGACGAGCACAAGGCCGGTGACCGTCTTGGTAGTCTGGGTCATGCCCAGTTCTTCAACAAAGACCAAGATGCACACCACTGACAACACACGGATGGTCTGGATGGTGATGTTGATCCAGTTGCCGGACTTGAGCGAGTATGGGCGGGCCCAGAGAAGCGTGATAAGAAGGAGGGCTTCGACGATGAGTTGACCGGCAGCCTGAGCGAGACCGTGGCCGTTTGCTCCAGCAATGACGCAGCCGCGAGCAAACGTGTATACTATGGCTGGGACGAATATCCACCAGTAGTTCTTCTTGTAGTTTTCGTAGAACATGCTGTACTTGCGCCAGACCTCCTTGTCGTCGTAGAGCGCATCCGGGTTGCCCTCCATCTTCTTATACTTGTTCGCAATGCTCCAGATCCTCCAGGTAAAGAAGACCAGAACGGCAGTGAATGCGGTCAATGTGACACCAGCAAGTAGCTTTGCAGCCCACGAGTCTCCTTCCGTGAATTGATAGACGCAGTAGAGGACCCAGATGCCGTAAAGCAGTAGGATCAAGTTGGTGATTGTCTTGGCCAGAGTCCACCAGTATCGCTTGCGGAAGCTGGTCAGGCGCTTGGGGAAACTGCCGAACAGAGCCCAGGTTTCCAGGATGACCTTGAAGAGCAGGATTCCAACAGTTATGGCTGCGATGGCGATGGCAAAGCAGAGCAGGACGGTCATAAAAGCGTTGCCATCAGGAATCGTGTATTCGTTGACGAAGCCCTGGATGCCCTTCGCATACACGATGACCTTGTTGTCGCCCCCCGTACTCTCGGTGCCGTTCAGGTTCGTGTCCAGCTCGTCGCGGGCCCAGAGTAAGACGTTGTCGAAGCTGCGCTTGGTCAGAGACTGGTTCTGGTTCACGTGTACGATTGTGGCGTTTTTGAGGAAGTCGACGCTGTTGCGTGTGAGGTTGCCGCCGGTCTTTGAGCGGAAGCCATCGATGGACTCTTGCATTCCCTCCCAGTAGATCAGACCGGTGCTGAAGGCGAAGTTCCGGGACCAGCTGCGGTAGACGTTGGGGACATCGGCGCTCATCATGCCGTTGAGGGCCATGGCCTGGAACCATCCGATGACGTCGCCAAAGGTAGGACTGGACTGCGGAGCACCGGCTTGTCCCGCACTCGCGAGCGAAGCCAGGCCAGAGACAGCCAGCGCGGCGCCGGCAATGCCTGCTGCGATGTAAGGCACTCCCTTAGACGCGAGTGTTTGTCCGTTGGTGACCTGCGACGTGATGCAGGCCAGGTCTTGGCCGCCGTCCTTCGCCTTGAGCTGCATCGTGGCCTGGCTGTCGATGTCGGGTATGCTAAAGGCGATGGCTGGGATTTGCGAGAGGAACTTTTCGGGAATGGTTTGTTCGCCCTTGGCTCCGAAAGTGCCCGAGGGGACTGCTGCACGTTAGCGTCTACGGTCGCACTGGCAGCATGGAGGCGTACCTGGACAGAGCTGCTCGACCTTTGTCGACCCCTCACACGGATCGAACTCCTCCGACTGGTACACCTGCCGGCCGTATGCGTTGACAGTCAGCTGTGCCATGACCTTCTGCTCTTTCTCGTTGGTGCCGGATACATCGAACACGATCTTCTTCGATGCGCGATCGAATTCGATGTCCAGCCTGTTCACTTTGATGTCCGAGGCGCCGTTCAGACAGGAGCTGTAGCCGTTGGTCTTTAGCACGTCGCCGGCCAGCACACCCAGCGGCGCGGATGCCAGCAATATCAAGGGCGCGAGCATCGCCGAGTATGTCGCGTGAGATCTCATGGTTGCCGTCTTGCGCCCGCAGGCCTTCTTCGTGGGGTGACTTTCGAAAGCGAGCGGCGTGTGCGATATTTCGAGTCCAGGTGGTTCCGTATGTGTCGTCGGAAACGGGGTAAAAATAGTCTATTAAATAAAAAGCCGGCCGCAGGTTCAACCTTTCTCGTGCCTTGCCTTATCGAAGCTATGCGAGGAAGAAGCCAGAATGCGAGGAAGAGGAGACAGGTCGAGTGCTGCAGACAGAGCAAGCAGAGGTGAAACGGTTAACGAAAGAGCGAGCGGATGGCGTCGAGGATGGAAGATGATGAAAAGATCCAGATAGGCCGGTTTCTGGGTGTCTGAAACCGTGCGGCGGCAGCCAAGGGGTCAACTCCAATCAGGAAGTGACGCGCGGCGCTAGCTCGTCTAATTCCGCAATGGCGCAGGCCTTGGGGATTGGCCGCTATCGAAGGATGATCGTGGTTAGGGCACGTTCGAGAACAGTCGAGAAGATTGCGGGTGATTGCTGAATTTGAAAAGTCAGAAGGGACGCACGATGGGGAATTACATGTTTTTCACACGAGGCGCTAGATATAAGACATGCTGCACTCACGTGGCAAGTCACCACACCGGGCGGGAAAGTGCAGCAGCTGAACAACAACGCAAGGCGAAACCATTAAATGACCCCTGTCCTTAGCAAACCACTGTCGCCAAGCCGTCACAATCCCGTGCTGAAAGAACGAGACGCTTGTGTGTTCTCCACGACCATGGAGCTTTCACGCACACAACAATATTATGCGATTACCTACTGTCAACTGGACGTGCTCGTGGCCCCTTTTCGTGGCTGTCTAACCGATGCTGCTTTCTTCGGTACCCTAGCGGATGTTCCCATGACGCCGGTCGCCTGCGTGGCTGTGCAGCCCCACCAGGGTAAAAATAGAATCTCTTAGCCTCTAGATAGAGAATGAAGTAAAGGTTCCTAAAAGGAACAAGTGATGCTGCATTGATGGGTGACGTCTGATCGCTGCAGACCCATGCAGCTTCTCAAAATACATTGCAAGTTTTCAACAGTTTCTGTTGCATCCGGTTTATAGGGGTCGCGTTCAGCGCTCACTCAGTGGAGACAATCTTCAACGTCAACCCCCAACTCGTGGTCTTTTACTAACGTCGCGCATAAACCGTCACAGCGCAAATGCCCCGAACATTCGACCTCTTTACTTTGCATGTCCTCGGACCACGCGATGTTGAGCTGTCACTGGATCCCACACCCGCACACCACATCGTATTTAACGGCATCACAAGCCATGACCATACGCCTGGTCCTTGTCCAAATGAGACATCCAAATACCTAGCCACAGCGCCTCCCCAAGAGTTCTCCCTCAGGTGGTTGTCAGCATGTACCCAGCATCCCTCGCCGCCAATCCCATCAAAACCCCCTTCATCAAGCCGTAGCACCTTGACATGTTGGAATATTCCGGTAGCTCCTTCACGTTGGCTTCTCAAAACACGACACGGCGGGTTCGAGCGTATACCGCAGATAATAAACATACTGTTAATCAAATCCAAGGCACTGTACATACAACGTATGACAAAATGACTATGATACAGTCAAAAAACAACACAACACACTCCGATAACACCCACCCCGTCACCTAAGGATATACGGAGAAGGAGAAGCACGAATCTTCGTCGCCAGGGCTGTAAACCTACTCATCTTACCATTACCAGTTGTCCCACCAATTCCCATCTCCAGCATCTTCAAACTCGTCCTCATGCTCATCATCGTCGTAGTCAAGTTCAGTCTTGCACTCACCATCATCGCCCTCGACATCCGAAAACTCGTCATCGTCCATATCACTTACATCGGGAGGGATTTCGGGAAGAGACTGTGCGGCCACGATATCCGTGCCTTGAGCCTCCGAAACATCTGCAGCCATGGCCGGAGAGTCTACGTCTTTGTCTCAGCTGTCGGCAATCAAATCAATCAAGCCTCGGGTTTTGGTTTGACTTGATAACCGTTCTTGGAACCATCGACTTGGCTTGATCTCAATTCTGGGGTCGTGAGCTTGACTTGACTTGAGGACCTTGATAGCTTGACAAAATTTGCGTACTAATTACTAGTTGTCCTGATTCCAATCGCATATGCCGTATAGCGCGTCCACCTCTGCGTCAGTTGCTGTTGTTGTAGCAACACTGCTGCTATCACTACCACCATTGTTGCCCCCAAAACCAGCCTCTTGCCACCGTTGAACACATTGTATAGCTGCCAACAACTGGGGTGCTTTCTTACGCCTTTGAGGCTCGAGGAGGTCACCCAGCTTGCTGAACATGCGCTCGCAATCGCAGCTAGATGCAGGGATGTAGAGGACATCAAGGGCAAGCTTGCTGAGTTTAGGGTAACGATTGCACAGCTTTGCCTAGTATTTAATAGGGTCTTTGGCGGCACTGCTGCCCTTGGTAGCCCATGACTCGTATTCCTTCCGCCTCCAAACTCGTCGAGCTTGCTGTTGTGAGCGGTTGTGACTGCACTGTTGCTAGGGTCAATTGCGTCGTCAATTGCGTCGTCAATATTTTTTGAGGTGATCACCGGCCGTCTTACTAGTGGCGGTAAGGTGTTGTACTCAGCCCAAAGGGCGAGGTAGCCAGCCAGGCTTGTTGGCTCAGGCAGCGCCGCAATAAGTCTTATAGCACGGGTGGAAGATAGTCACAGCACAGTAAGCAGGTGAAAGATCGAGCTTGCTGTAGTACTTGTCAGCCTTTGCCCACGCGGCTTTGAGATTGATGGGGAGGTAATCTTCAGTTGCCTCATTGTGTGTGTTGTGTTGTTGTCTGTTGTGCGGCCTCAGGAATGGCCTATTCTGCATGATGTATCTATGACATAGCTAACGGTGGAAGTTGCTCATCAAGCGGAGTAAGAAGCACCACACCAACACGTGGCATACCCAATGAACTGTCACAGTTGATAGCGGACTGCAGTTTGACAGCGTGCTCAAAGGCAGTATAATACGAGTTCCAGCGCGTGACAACTGACTTGACAGGCTCAAGGATCTTGCAGTTGTCTTCAGGCGCATCAATGGGCAGCTTGCTAAAACTTTTCAAAGAGCTCGTACTGTTGTGGTGTATTGATGTAGTTAATGATAGCCAACAGTACACCAAGGGGACCAACCCTACACCACTCCCTCATGAGTAGACTCTCATCTGCGAGCTCCGATGCGTTGTTGTCAAAGGCGTCACTGTCCTTGCCCCATAACAGAGTCTGGCCAACAAGATTGAGGGTATGAGGGCCGCAGCACAGGCGTTGATGAGCTGCTATAAAGGCCTTACTTTTGGGCAAGACTGAGGACAGCCGTCTCATTGTTAGACGCGTTATTGATCATAAAGTAGCCCAACTTAGTGTGCAAGATGCCAAGCTGCAGCAAATTGTTCCAAATAACTTCGGCAATCCTCTCACCACTGTGGGCGCCCGTCATCTGAGGCAGCGCAATGAGCAAGTTTACAAGCTTCCCTTCGCTGTTAACAAAGTGCGCAATAACTCCCATAAAGCCGCGCTTGCCGCCTTTTGTTGTCCATCCATCGAAGCTAATGTGAATCTTGCTGAGGAATTGTAGCAGCCCTGCTACCATCCTCCGTAGGCGCATCAATCGCGGCTTCAGTTTTCGACTCATGCAATTGCGATTTGCATGTGGAAGACGCGGGTGTAGGATAAGGTGGCGGTGATAATATGAGCAACTCAGTAATTTAGGATGCGTCGGCTAGCGCTTTACGAGGAGATGGATGTTGAGATGGCTCGTGGTTTGCACAAACTTCAACAGGCTGGGTAGCAGTAACGCGAGCAGTGACTTTGACACGCTTATTATCGTTCCCATATCTTATGCCCCCCCTCTCCCCATGAATGGTAGCAAGAAAGATGGGGTAGGTACAGCAGGTAGAAAGGAGTATATTATTATGGTTGAGAGGCTATTTTTGCCCTCTCAGTTCAATTCAATTCATTCAAATCCCCAAACCTTAGAACAATAGGCTGTTAGGACGCAGGTCTACTCCCACTATGCCATGCAGCCAAAAGGGTACAAACAACAAACAATAGTTGAATTGTGAGTAGAACAGCACATGATGTACAGGCTGTTGCAGCAGCATCTTGTCCTATGGGTATCTTACCCTGTGCACCTTACATAGGCTTCCAGCCTTCTAAAAACAAGTACAACACCCAAAAACCTGATAATAGGAAAAGGAGGGAGGACTTAGGAGCCTTTGGGGTAAGCAGAGTTGCCAGACCTTACTCCCCTTTACTTACCCCTAATTAACCTTGCCCATCCTACAGATCAATTGGATAGAGCTGTTGCCTCTAGCAAACCTTAGAAGGTAACTAGTAAATCTTCCTCTCTCTCTGTCACTCTCTCCTGTCACTCTTACACCATCACCATCTTTTATATAACTGCTTTCATTCACTCATTCACGCATTCACTCATGCAATACCTGCATTAGCCACTCTCTAGTGGGCACTCTAGTTGGAACATTCACTGTTCAGCTAGCTAGCGCCCCACCAAACAGCCCACCAAAAAATAGTGGTGACTGTTTGGACATTCCCTATTTGCTGGGGGGCATAACTTATGGGAAGCACCGATCTTACAGTGAGGAGTGCTGTTACGTCCGCGCTTAACGGTCCCCAAGGGTGCCATGGAAAAAGTAACAACTGGACGAGGAGATGGCTACAACAACATCAAAAACAAGCAGCTTGATTGGCTTTAGTGTCACTAGAAAGATGAGATGACGCGTCTTAAACTGGCTAGGCAAATGGCAGAGTATACATCCGGGCTTACTAAGCTAACTACAACACCAGAAAACCATCATGAGATCTATCGTACAGCCAAAACTACAGCCTCATCAAATAACACTACTCCAAAAATGCAACACGCTCCAAAACACCAAGCCGGTTAAGCCTATCAACCAAGCCCTTCATTCAAGCTTGACTTAATAACAAATTAGCATCTGAGAGCTTGACTTGATAAAGCCCTATCAAGTCAAGTAAATCAATCAAGTGCTTGATTAAAGCTTGACTGTTGACAATTCTGCTTTGTCCTGCAGCGCCCACCTCACATTCGGAGCCAAGATACCAGCCTCTTGTGGAGTAACTGCGTTCGAGGCCATTGCACTTATCTCAGGAGGCGTGGGTGTAGGCGTGGGTATAGATGCAGATTTAGGTCGCGTCGGGCTTCTAAATCTGGTTGGCCACACATATCCAACAGGCCAAGTGCTATGCGAAGACGTACTCGTAAGACGCTGTCGCGGTTTGAGGTCTCCCTTGCACTGACGCAGTAGCAATTGTCTGCTGCGGTGTTCTACAATGTTCGATGGTGCTCCACATCATTTTGGCATAGTTGTTTGTGCGTTGGGTATGTTTTCTATGTGCATATAATAGAGCTCTCACCCCCATAGACAATATAAATTCAGTTCAATCCATCCTTTCTTCCTGCATGCGTACTGCCCACAAGACGCAACAGATGATGTAGCGGCGTTCCGGATCTAGTAGGCCAGGAAAAGCTCACAGGTCATGTGCTGTGCGTGGGGGTCGGTGTAGGCCTCGCCGAGGAAGATGTACTCGTATTCGTATGCCGTGGTACAGGCGTTCCCGGTCTAGTAGGCCAGGAAAACCCAATCGGCCATGTGCTCTGAGCTTTCACCAAACCCTTTTTCTTTGAAGGTAGCACCATCTGCTTCCCCGTATTCGTTGCCACCGTCCCCGTCGCCATTCTGGACTGCACAAACCGCAATGACATCGACTAGCTAGGCTCCGCAAAAATCGACTCCATCGATCCTATGGGCGCCGTGTAATTCATCTGCGGATCAGACTCAGTACTCACACTATCGGCGCTCAACAACGCCGCTGAATATGCAAGATACCACGTAAGACTCGCCCCGCCATCAAGCTGCTCGTTGAAATTCGGGTCGGAAAAGTGATCATAACTTGCTTGTGCGTCGATGAGCGCTTGGTTCGCTTTGAGGATGTTCTTCCAACCACCTTGGACTTGCTCGGCGCGTCCATTGCTAAAGTACGTGTCCCACTCTTCTTGAACAAACTGCCTGGAACGGGTGTAGGCTGAAGACGGGTTGAGTGGGATCATGTGGATACCCTCAATGTACTCGGTGTTTGCGCCAAAGTACGTCGTGTGGTCGATTTTGTTCTCGAAGAGAATGCCTGTGACTTTGTTATGCAGGAACTGCGGGGGCTGGTTCTTGTTGTCGGATGTCAGGAGGAAGTAGTTCCTTAGACTGCGCGCTTGGACAGCGAGTTGCAAGTTCCCGCGAGCTTCCATGTTCGGGTCCTGTGAGACCTTTCCCCACATCTTTAGAGCGAATGTGGCGAACGTGTCTTCTGATGTCGACTCTTGATCTTTGCCATCACCGGACTCGAAGAGCCCTTTCGCCCAGGAATGGCCGTGGAACCAATCAAATGAGCGCTGGAAGGGGAAGTATGCATCGTCAGTGACGGGATTTGCAAAGTCTCGCGCGAGTGAGTTGACCCAGGCTTTGTTGCTGCCCTGCTCGAGCCATGTCGGATCAAGATGCCCAATGATGGCAGCGGCGTATAGGAAGTATCCATAATGGAAGTGATGGTCGTTATACAGCGTGTTTCCAAAGTCCAGACCGGTGTCGTATGGAGGCCTGTACGTCGCACCTGAAACAATACCTTTCCAGACCGTGTCGTAGACAAGCGGCTCAGGCTGAGTATTATTCACGAACACGTTGAAGGCATCCTTGAGTCTCTCAAGCCCAGCTGCTGCGTACTTACCATTGCCAGTCATGCTGTTCATCGTATAGACAATAGTGGCAAACTTGACCAGAGCTTTGCCGGAATAGTACATGCTGTTTAGACTGGTCTGAGCGATTATGTCTTGGCTGAGCTCAGCTATTCCAGCTTGATTGATGAGCGCAAGAGTTCCAGCGCCCAGGTTGATGTTTTCAGAACCTCCAGCGGCTCCATTGGGGTTCTTGGCCCAAGGAGCAAACCCAATGGTATCGGGAAGATCGTTCTCCACCATGGTGATCCGATCGGCAACGACCGCTTGTGCATAGCCTTTGGTAGTAGTAACGAGACTGATGTTTCTCAAGGTAGCTTTGGTATCTTGATCGAAAGATTCCACATGGTGTGGAAGGGCGTACATGAGCAACGGCCGGTCTTGCACACCACCTTTAGCCCAACTGAGCGTGTAGCTTCCGTATGAGCCGCTGACCGTACCAGAGATAGTTGCGTTGATTGCATATGCGCCAGCGCTGTTGTCAAAGATTTGTTCTGAGTCGGGCCCCGAGGGGTTCTTGGTGACCTGGATCATACCAACAAAGTTTGACGGTCCTGTGATAGTGGTGCTGTTGGCCAGGCGGAATGGAGGAGTGCCAATCGAACCAACTGATGTGGCGTAAAGAAGCCACTGAGAACCATCCTCCAGTCCGATCCTGTACTTGTGAGTAACTCCGTTGACCAACTCAGCGTATTCCAAAGTGCGAAAGAAGACAGTGCTGTTGACAACCGGCTGCGCTCTATCGTAAAGGGCGGTGGTCATGCCCATACCTTGCACACATGGAATGGACATCAAAACGCGACTGCCAGTATTGTTGTTCGGGCGGAGATTGGCATAGACAGAGAAGGCCTTTAGGTTCTCGACAGAAAGCTGCGTATCTTCTCGGAGTTCAGCAGCTGAAAGCACGATGTGATGGATCCCGATTGGCGAGATGAAGTACTGCGGGTTGTTCGGATCAGGACCAAAAGCAAACCTATCTCGCGTTGTGTGGGAAATCGCCATGCCTACAGCCGAAGTTAGTGTATGATTTATCTGCAGTGCGCACATGAGTACTTACCATATGAGCCGCCAATGCCTTTGGCCCATGACAAGGAGTAAGGGTGCGTCCACACTGGAAAGCCTTGACTGCCAAGGAAGAAATTGGCGTAAAACTTGTTGGTCTGGATAGGTACATCTCCGTCGACAATGTGCTGTTTCTGAACAACATGGTCTCCGCGGGAAGGAATCGACGGAGCAGGCACTCCAGTTGCAATGGGTTGAAAGATGTTCGGCGAGACCGGGTTCATTGGTCCTGTAGGGCCGGGACTGAGAGGCGTCTCGTTCGGAGAGAGCGGCTTGCTGGCCGTGGTGGCACCGGGTCCGTCGATTGGATCTTTCGTGAATCCGCCTGGGGGAAGTCCCGTTAGGATGCTCTGTGACAGAAGTTAATATGCATGTCTTTGCAAGCGTCTGCGTGTTGATGAAATCGTAACTTACCCCAGTAAGTGATGGCTGCACAGTGACAGTGGCTGACTGCAAAGATTCTATGGCCGTACTGTAGCTTGTTGTGACCTGTACATTCGAGAGGGTTATTTCCCGCTTAATGACATCGTCTGATTCTCGCTTTCCCTCCCCAGCAGGCAAGCCATGCACAGATACAAGCTGGACAAGAGCCAGCGAGAAGGTTGCCAGCTTCCACATCCTGACTGGCGAAGTATTGAGAAAAAGCGACTGAATGAAGCAGAGAGACCGTCCTAGACAATTGGGAGTAACGTGCGTGTTTGCATGAATCGCGCGGTTGTTGATTTTGCAAAGGAATGCACCGAGGAATGGACGGCTGCCGGGTGAAGAATGCTATGCTGCTGCCCAAGGGGGATTATATAACAAATGCAGGCTAGGGATCTGGGGAACCCAACTCGAGCATATGTTTCATACGACATCTGCCATACAATCTGTTCAGGAAGGTCAAGATGTATGCCTAAGACATGACAGATTAAGTTTGGGGGTGTGACAGGCCTGACAGCGGCTACGTTACCCAAGTGAGGAGGTTGGAATGCAGGTACCTTTGTCGCGAGTTACACAAGTCACTCCCGGTACCTGAAACATGATCGCCCCCAAGATTCGACGTCCAATTTATGGGGTGGCTTGAGTGCATGACACTACTGGAGGCGTGCGGACCGTCCTGACATGGCGTTACCATCGAACACTCGACAGCGGTCATAACATGTTGCCTTGGATATCGATACAATTGAGCTATGCGCAGGATGAAGATGATTCCAAAAAAGTAAGGCTTGTAGTGTAAGAAGGGCACCGTAGACGATTCGAGAGATTCAGTGGAATTGAGGAGGAACTTCTGAATGAGTGTCATTGCATCTGATGTCCAGCGGCACGCTCGCCTGACCTTGAGAAGGTGCCGCAACAGTCCACACGCTGACTTACCGTGGCAAGTACTTGCATAAATGGCAAAAAAAGTGTTGAGAAGTCGATGGTGATAATCCCGTGGTAAGCGCAAGGCGTGTCAGGCTTGATAAAAAGCAGCAAGACCTCGGGCCACTCAAAAGGGAAGAGCACCAGATGCATCATATGACCGATTTTGTTCGCTCGGCCACTGTTGTAATGATGTGGTGTCTAAAGAGATCGATGGATAGGGACAGAAGCAGGCCTCTCAGACCCGCAACCTGTTCTCATGATCTCATGCTAGGGTTAGCCGTCATCATGTTTGAGAAGAGGTGGTGTTGACCGTGTAACCACCGAATCCCAAGGCGTAACAAAGCGCTGAACACGAGATCTTGAACATGCGCGTTCGACCCTGGGAGTAATCTGATGTGTGACATGCGCACATGCATACTGCCCTCTGTCACCTGCGACAGAAAACTGCAGGGGTACAACAAGAAGAAAATGGCAAATAGAAAAGCGAATAGGTCCAGGCCTACCTATCGCAAGCTTGTATTTAAGATTTTTAATCCTTGAATATTTCCCTCGTACATGCGAAGACGCAGTAGGCTACAGAAGAGAGACGTCGGCGTGGTGGTGGAGTGTTGAGGCGTGTATTCGTTCATTGAACGCCAAATTCGGTACGCTTTGTGGAGATGGATGAGTTCTAAAGAATGGAACTGGCTTTAGTGTTTCTGGAGCTGAAGGGGTGACGAAGATTACATAGGGAAGAAGTGTCTCGGAGATGGAAAGCTGAGTGCGGTGGGAGGATTCACAGCCACGTCTGGCTGACGTCATGAACGCCTGCGCCACTTGCATCATCAATATGATGTATGCTGCTGCAAATATACCACCACGACTGATCCTTACTCCACATACCCCATTGTCTTACATACAGCAACAACCTCACCTCAATCACAACCATCGCCTGTTTATATCTACCAACCCCACAACTCACTTCATCACCGTCAAACCTCACAATGGCGCCATCAGCACCAAACGAACCACCCCCAACCTACGAAGCCGCCACATCTTCTTCGACCGACCCTAGCCCCGGCATCTCCCGCGTCTCCACCGACGGCCCTGCGTCACGCACTGAACGCAATGGCATCCCGCCCGACCGCCGGCGCTCCATGGAGGACGAAATGCGCGAGCTGCCCCCCGGCTGGACCCGTTCCTTCGACGCGCAGTCGCAGCACCAGTTCTTCGTCGACACGCGTGCGAACCCCCCACGTAGTATCTGGGTGCACCCATACGACGACGAAGAGTTCCTGGCCACGCTGAGCCCCGAGGAGCGTAAGAGGCACACTCGCATGCACCGCACGATGACGATGGAGGACTTGGCGGCCGAGGACTCGGACAATGAGGACCATGGCGCTGCGCTGCCTCCGCGGCCGGATGTCAAGGCGAACGAAGGTGCGGCGGGAGGGCCCACGGGCATACACAAGTTTTCGCGCAAGCTAAAAGACAAGCTCACGGGGCAGACGCATGAAGAGCGCGAGCGGGCGAGGGCGACGCGCGCGGAGCAGGAGCGGCAGGCGTATCTTGCGCATCTGAGAGCGAGACAGGCTCTTGTTCGCGCTATTGAGACGGGCCAGCCGCAGTTGTTGGGCAAAGACCGCCAGGGCAGGGACGTCTACATCGAGCCGCCGCATGGACCATATGCGCCGATGGGGGCGTCTGGATACAACCCGTATGGCGCCCGCCAGTTCCAGAGTCCCAATGTTCGCTATATGCGCCCAGTTGTACCTTACGGTAGGCCATATGGGTACGGGTATGGAGGGGGTGCTGGGCTGCCCCTTGCCGCCGGCTTGTTTGGTGGTGCCATGCTGGGCGGTGCGCTGTTCTAGACGAGCCTTGCGCTGTTCTAGACGACAAACAGGCGGCAGAAGAAGTCAAGGCGACGAAGTAGCTGCCAGTACGCGCGGAGGTGACTGATCAAAAGCTACAAACCCCGTCGAGCATCAAGGCGACCCATGCATAATTACTAGTGTGCCCTTTGGGTTTTTGGTATTGTGTACAAAGATACCCTAGTCCGTACAACAATAAATAATGAAGCAACAAAAAGCCTTCCCATTTCTCCAACACTTGACGGAACTGCAGCTAGTCACACCAAGCAGCATGTCTCACTGTTATCCTAACACCCAAAGGGATACCCCCGGACCGTAACCCCATGATCCCGCCTCAACCCCTCCATCAACACCCCCAGATCCTTGGGCGGAACAGGCGGTCCAAAGTCTCAGTGTGCATACCTCTCGTACCTTAGTTCTATCGGTGGTCTTATCGTTCCAGGGAGTGAGATAGGGGGCTCGAAGTCGCTTTCCGGATCGTCGACTACTGTCGGTGGGGTGCTGGTCCATACTTGCCAACAAACAAGCTAACCGGCTTGGCTTGGTAAATCGGCTTGGTAAACAGCAAGTCCAACAAGCCAAGCTCAGCCATAAAAAATTGTTAGCAAGCCAAGCCAGAGGTGACAGTTGGCTTGGTTGGCTTGATCGGCTTGGTTATTGGGATACAATAGTTGTGATCAATATGGGATGTAATCAGAGGGTCCGTCCAACTAGAGTGTGCAACTCGAGCTGGATGGCTCTAGTAGTACGTAGTTGGGGAACTGCAAGGTTGGTTCTCTGGAATGAGTGGGATCAGGATTGGGGAGTGATGCAAATGCAGTAGAAGGGGCTCTCTGCAAAGCAAATCAAAAGGGTGATGCGGGATGCCTCGTAGGGACAATACAAATGCAGTAGGGCTCTCTGCAAAGTGTATCAAATGGGAAGGATGATGCAAATCGGGTCGAAGGGACAATGCGAATCGGATTGAAGGGACGATGAGAATGCAGTAGAAGGGGCTCTCTGTAAAGCGGATCAAAGATAGAACAGTAGTATTGCTTGTCACTTAATGAGTTGAACACATTGATCCATAAGGGCTCAAAGTGCTGTCTATATACTATCTACTGATTGGTCCGGATGGGACAACATGCTCATTCATGAGCGCTCATAAATGAGTGATTGCCAACGAGCGCTTGATTGCGCCATTCCTGCCAGCCCGTTATCCGATAACTATTAAGGATTGCTTATCTGTTCTGGGGAAGGCTGTTGCCTTGTGCAACCCTATTGGTCGTTCCTAGAGAGAGAGCATTGTTTGTTGTATTGGTATTGGTTGGATCGTAACAACTACTAACCAGGCTGAGCCCATTACACTAAAGCAATCTAGTGATACTTTTTTTGGTGTTGAGCTTTGGAGCTGAGTAAGCTGCCTTGCCCGCCTTGCCTGCCTGGCCCCGCCTTGCCTGCCTTGCCCCGCCTTGCCTGCCTTGCCCCGCCTTGCCCCGCCTTGCCTGCCTGGCCCCGCCTTGCCTGCCTTGCCCCGCCTTGCCCTCCTCAACATGTCAACAACACGCCTAGCAATCTATCAAGACTTATACAGTGCTTAGCGAAACCGGCTTCCCCTCGAACGGACTTGCAACAAAGTGTGCGCCACACAGCAGGCAGGGATTATAACACCCCACCTGCCTAAATTAGCATAGCACTGTCCTGTCAGCACACGTGCAGCAAGGCACACCAGCACAAGGCTTTGTGCCGTAGGGAATTCCAAAACATGTCAACACCTTCGCACCTCAAAATTACCATCTTCCGGACCTGATCTATAGAGCGCCTCGCTTTGTTGCATAATCAACTTCCCTCACCACAACACCGCTATTAGGCTCTTTCCGCCATTAGCTCTTCCCCTCGCACTCCAAGCTGAGAAAAAGCGTTCACTTCGTGTCTTAGCCGCTGCTAGCAAAACACGGTCCCCGCCTTCATCAAAAGCTCTGAGCACAGGTCTAGCATTTCGATATGTAAGACTATAGTCAGCACTTCCGCCAGTCAAGTGACTAACGCTAAACGTGAATAGAACACAAGCTGATTGCGTTAGCTATCATGGTCTATTTCGACCAGCATATCATCTTCCCTGCGAGATTTCAACTTTACATTGGCATGCTTATATTGGCCCTCTTTCTACTCGTCGTCGCTGTTTCATTTGTCGGTACAAGGATTCATCAGTTGAGTATTGCTATTCGAATGCAGAGTGAGATATCGGGAGTGGGCGATCGTGCGCAGGCAAGGAAAATGGAAGGGAAGAAGGAGTAAACGTTAGATAACAGTGAAGAAGGACATACGTCGCACAAAGCACGAGATGAAATGGAGCAACACATGAGTTCACACAGAAGTCAACAATCAAATCAAATAACAGCTCAGATCTAGCCGCTAACCCAACAAGGTAGGAGTTAAGCTAATATAGGAAGCCATTAAGCCTAAAGCGGTAATCGAACAAATCAAATCGCGAATTCAAAGCCCCACTTATTTGATTGTTGACTTCTGTGTGAGTTCAGAATACGCACTGCAATCTTTAGCGCAGACAAGCAGTCGTGATACAAATTTTAGTGAGGACAAAGCTAGGGTGTTATGATCCCTGCTTGCAGTGTGGCGCACACTTTGTTGCGGCTGCGTTCAAAGGGAAGCCGGTTTTGCTAAGCACTGTATATCTTTTGCTTTTACTACCGGTACAATGGCTCCTCCCGCCCTCAAGCGCACGCGCAAAGCTCCTATTGCTAGTCGCAAACACGTCAAAACAAGCTTGTCAACAGCCGCTGCCCCAGCCGCTGCTGAGGCAGCTGTTGCCTCTCAATTGTCTTCAAACTTTGAGTCACAGTTTCAAGACTTGCAGCCCAAATCAGCAATTGTTGCGCCCACTGTTGACGGCAGCAGAGCTGCTACAGAAGCTTCAGCAGATGACAACAACAACAACAACAACAACAATGGTGGAGATTTAGACACACGTATTGACGCTTGCCTTGTGGATACCTATCCTGGCCTGGACTGGGCTCGTATCCCAAGTTTTACAAAGCCAATAGACCCACCGACAAACCGCAAAAGCTGGGTATATGATCATGGCTATCGTGTTGCCCTCTGCCACAATCTCAAACAGATCTATTGGGTCTGCCACGACTGCTATTGACGCAAGAAAGTGGACGCTGGCTTAGGCGGAGTATACCTCGTTACTGAAGCTATATCTGCAGCGCTCCGTCATCTCAAAACACACGGTATTTGGGCAGCTGGCAAACAACCAGAACCCGTCAAAGTATTGCGTCTCCGCCAGGTTATCCTCAATGGCAAGCTCAGTCTCAGCCAGGAGCTTGCTAACCAGCTATTGGGCTTCAATATCCACGCTTTTCGAGCTGCTGCCGTTGCATGGCTTCTTGAAAACAACCACCCACTCCGCAAGTTTAAAACACCAGCTTTTTGCCTCATGCTTGAAGCTGCTAATCCCAACGCAGCTCGGGCAATTTGGACATCACAGACAAGCGTTGCGCAATACGTTTTACGGGTATACAACCACCTAAAGCCACGGATTGTTAGAGCTTTGTCGCAATCACTGAGCAAGATACATATAAGCTTTGACGGATGGACAACAAAAGGTGGCAAGCGCGGCTACCTTGGTGTTGTTGCTCACTTTGTCAATACGGATGGCAAGCTTGTCGATCTGCCTATTGCACTGCCTCAATTGACAGGTGCTCACAGCGGTGCAAACCTTGCTGACGTTGTCTACAAAACTCTACTAGAGTTTGGCGTTTGCAGTACTAAAGTTGGCTGGTTTATAACCGACAACGCGTCCAACAATGATACTGCTATACAGGCACTTGCTAGTCAAGTTGGCTTTGTTGCAGCTAAATGTCGCCTCCGCTGCGGTCCCCATACAATTAATCTCGTTGGCCAGATGCTCCTCTGGGGCAAAGACAATGACGCATACAGTAATGCTCTATCTGCTGAGCTTGTTAACGAGGATAAGTTCATGACGCAGTGGCGGCACGAGGGACCTCTTGGAGTGCTTCTCCAGATCATTGCTTATATCAAAACGCTGCAGCAAGTTGAGCTTTTTAATTGCTGTCAACTTCAAGCTCACCACGACCTGCCACCAGACGCTACAGGCAATGATCATAAGCTCCGCGAGATTGTCAAGCCTGTTGTTACGCGATGGAACTCTTTTCACTCAGCTTTTGAGCGCGCTATCAGTCTACAAGCTGCAATTAATCTCTACGCCACAGATCACATCACCCGGCTCCAGGACAGCGACGCAATAGCTCAAGCCAGAGGCAACAAGTTGGCAGATGCTCCCAGCTGGATGAGGTCAAATGGACTCACCTCTGCTGATTGGGCAGTTGTTACAGACTATGTAGCCATTCTCAAACCGCTGAAGGCGGCTACAAAGCGATTGGAAGGCCGTGGAGCTTCTGGTGCATATAGAGCAATTGCTGAAGTTATCCCAGTCTTTGAGTATATCTTGAAGGAGTACAAAGATTGCGTTGCTACATATGAGGCAGTAGATTACAACGCTCACAATGAGGCGCCTGAGGACCATATTGCAATCAATTTGAAAGCAGCCTGGGCAAAGCTCAACGACTATTACAACAAACTCGATGACTCCCCTGCTTACTATGCAGCTACCATACTCCATCCGCGCTACAAGAAGTTTTGCAACGTTGTCTAGGCAGACAAGCCTGCCTGGCTTTATAGCAACAACAGGGCTTTTAATAGACTATGGGCGCAATACAACACGCCGCGCGTAACGCCTCTAGCTACTATACCTGCTGCCTACCGCTCAAACAATATTGACAATGTTATTGATAGCTATATCAATCCCGAACAATCCGGTGCAACCGACAGCGAGTTGGATGAGTATCAACAATGGAAGCTGTGCGAGCCAATTGCTGTAAAGGATAGTCACGATGCCAATAACCCAGTCGAATACTGGGTAGCTTTGCGCCATTAGTACCCCAACCTTAGCAAGCTTGCAATAGACGTATTGTCAATACCAGCTTCAAGCTGCAACTGCGAGCGCATGTTCAGTGAGCTTGGCAATCTATTGGAGCCGCGGAGGAGGAAACTTGGGCCCCAATTACTAGCTGCTATGCAGTGTGTACGCCGGTGGCAGCAGGCTGGATTTGGGGACGATGATTTCTGTGTTAGCAACAATACAGGCTCTGCTACAACAGCTAGATCTGACAGAGACCTTGACAACGTATACCAGTTGCCTGATTGGGAAATCAACACCTAAAAAACACCAAGCCAATCAAGCCAACTCTGGGAGAGGGAGGTGAAGGACGGCCTGGCATTGCCGCCTCTACCTCTGCTCCTATACAACGACAATAGCTACCCGTAGCCATTCGAACCCACCCCACCGAACGTCGCCAACACGACAAGCGCAAACGAGGCAGCCAGCACGGCCTCAC
>ML976043.1:55796-89969 GCA_010015635.1 Clathrospora elynae
AAAAATAGCCTCTCAACCATACTAGTATACTCCTTTCTTCCCCCTGTACCTACCCCATATTTTTTGCTACCATTCATGGGGGGGCCCATACGTTATGGGAACAATAATAAATGTTGAGAATATGTGGGTTCAGTCCAGGTCGGTGGAAGGAGGCCTGCTGGGCAGGCGAGTACCATGATGGACGCGACTGTACTCTGCAAGTATGGAACACAACACAACACACGATAGTCAATACAATACGTTGCAGCCACCCTGCCTTGTCCCTCCCACTCAGTTATCCATGGTAGTCATGCTACTAGAGGGACCTTGTTTCAATAATAAATATAATGCTGGCATAAGGCAAAGGACAAAATCTTACCCAGCCGATTACCGCAAGTGCATCATCCACACCCAAGCCGGCACTCTGTTACGATCTATACTTACAGAAGGGGGCGGGTTGCAAACGGTTATGGAGGACTGGCGATCACTCGTCGTACCACGGTATTTTTCCGGGAATTACGATCTGCTGGTGAGGTGCTGTACTGCACACACTCGGCTGCATGTCCATCAGACTTGAAGTTTACCATTGCTTCATCTTGTATCCGAGTGCAATTTCGTCCGCAGCCATTAGGGAGTTGTCCGCCTTGTCATAAGACAGTGGATTCCGTGCCGCCTTGTGGCTTTTTACGGCTGACGTGTTTGCTGGATATTCATTGTACTCCATGTGCGACATGTTAAGTTCGTGTACTGGGGCGGATCCCTTGGCTTTTGTACCATTTCTACGCTAAGCTGGACCATATAGTTTTCGGCCAATATAGTTTTCGGCCACCCCACCAAATCTGCTGCTCCACCTTTGACGCGCAGTAACTCAACAACCAGGCTTAGATTTGAAACTGGGTACACATAGAATCAAGGGTAGATACAACTTGTTGATCTGGGACAACTGCTGCCTTTTTCTTACTGCGTTTGGTAGCCTTTGCAGCAGCTTTTGTTGCAGCCTCATCTACAGCACGCTTGATTGCTTCAACATCTGCAAACAGCTCATTTGGATTAGGACGGACCCGCTTTCTTGGCAGCTTGATCTGTAACAGATCAAGCTGCGCTTGCAACCTGATATTACTTGCTTGAAGCTCTGCTGCTCGAGTATTTGCGGTGGATATAGCCTTGCCTGCCTTGGCAACCAGAACTCGAGCCGCCCGTGATAGATTTTCTGAGCGCTCGAGCTTCTGCCGAGCTCTATATAGATCTTGAGGCCGCTGAGGTGTTGCAAAGATCTGATCTGCTGACTGTACAGGAGGTGGAGTCACTGGCCGAGTCTGGATTTGACTTGATTGCAGTACCAGCTCTGGGTTATATGGAACAAGCCCTGTTGCTCTCCAACCAGCTCGAATAACTCTCTCAGATAAGCCATGATACCGAGCGTTATAGTAGTACTGGATAAAACGCTCTTTCTTGATAGGAGCTGCGTCATCAAGAGCTGAGAGGTCGCGTATCTGTTGGCGATAGGATGACTTGATAACAGAGAACGGAGCCAGGTCTAATGGCTGGCAAACGTGTGAGGAGTGAGGCAGTAAGTATATGCAGTAAATGTTGTTCTGATAACAAGTCCACATGAACTCAGTAGTGACGTGAGAGCCATGCCCATCTAGTATCAGCAGTCGATTGGTACCAGGTGTTTGAGCTGATTCTGGTATAAAAATACGACGTAGCCACTCAATACCAACGTTGTTTGAAGTCCAACCGTTTTCAGACGTCGTATAAAACCAATCTGGAACTGATTCAGATGGAAACCACGTTGTTTGGAGGTTTTGTCCCTTGAATATCACGAGTGGGCGGAGTTTCTGCCCGCTTGCTGATACCACCTCAACAATTGATACCCATTCGCGGTTCTCTGGAGACTTAACGTAAGCCTTGCGCTTATGAGATGAGGCTAGGACTTGGGAGTTATTACATACTCCAAGCCCAACGCCAGTCTCATCAATATTCCATGTATCCTCAACTCTTATCCCCAGCCGGACTCGAGTCTGCTCCACAAGCTCAAGCCACGCCCGTATTGTCTCTGGATTTGTATTGTCGGTACGAGCAGCTTCAATTGATCGGCCAACAACTGAGTGGACGCGTTGGTTGCGTTTGAGGAAGTGGGAGACCCAGAGCTGCCCAAGCGGCGCGTTGTCACCGTTCATGCGAAGGACTCGGGTAGCCATCTCTCGTACACGGTTATGGGAGGGAGGCTGTGCGCGAAGATCCTCGTCCAGGATCCATTCAACAAGAAACTCCTCTTGCTCTGGAGTCAATCGTTGCTGGTGGTGATGAGCTATCGCGTGGGGTTGGTGGCCGGCCAGGCGAGCCTGTAGCGTTGTTCGCGGGATGCCGTAGGCCTTGCTGGCTTGGCGCTGGCTTTTGTAAACACCAGAATTGAGATCGCGGATAGCAGATTGTATAGCGAGCTCGCGACTATCCATATTGAGCGTGTGGTGGTTGGGTTGCGACGCGTCAAAGGTGGAGCAGTAGATTTGGTGGGGTGGCCGAAAACTATATTGGCCGAAAACTATATGGTCCAGCTTAGTATAAGAACTCAAACGGGCGTAAGCTGACAGCAGGATACGAGCTGGTCGAGCAAGCCACAACTATCGTTCGATACCCCAAGTATCATTGCCCAGCGGTATGGTGAAATGGCACACGCCAACGAAAAGACAGAAATGGTAGTCAAACTGACTCGCTTAAAATCCAGGCCTTACGTACAATGCCACAGAGATAGTGGAAAAAACAACGGAGACTCGATAGGGCGCGACTCACTAATGGTGACTCCAAGTTACTCCAAACTCGTAATTATGGCCTCCGAAGCCGGATGCGCGGTCATTCGTCCGGCGGGATTTCGCAAGCTCAAAACGTGCTGGAATTGCAAAAGATTTGAAATGTGCAGATAAACTGACAATCCCACATGTCAATAACATCGAAGTCAAATGTACGGGGTTGTGGAAAGTGGACAGATTAATGCGAGCCAACCGACGCTGTACACCATTTCCGGCTGCCCCACGCTCGAGGTACGGTCAACGCCCCCTGTCGCGCTTCAGGGGAGCGCACTCACATGCTTTCGCGTCAGTTATGTGCCAAGGGTCGCGTGGGGCCCTACTTCATGCCACACTCGCACGGGTTGTCGGCGTTCAAAAGCACAACGGCCTCAACTCGTGCCTCTTTTGTTACGTGTCAGCGTGTAAACACAATGCCGGCCCAGAAGGGTCACCTTGCTTCTGGAATCTAGACCTTAACCTCCACTCCACGTCAGCAACCTCGACAGGCGTTGCCTGCAATGTGCGATGGACCGGAGTCTGGTAATGGAGCTGGCGGCGCCCTCGTGGTTTTTGGCTAGACACAGGCCGGTCGGACGGGTGTCTCGACAGTAGCGCAGTGGTGCAAGCGCGACGTCACCAAATCAACGGTTGAAGATGTCGAAGTCGTTGGGTGCTTGGTTGCTGTGAAGTGGTGTCAGAAGACCTGTTGTGAGCACCATTCGATCCGTCCAACGAGGCGAGCAAACGGCGTGGTCTTTATCGCACAACGTAGGTGAATTGCATAAACAATTCGTTGGGCTTGCTGATGTTGGATGAAAACGCGTCGCAGCACGGGCCGGCGTTAAAACGGCGTCCAAAAAGGCTAGACGTCTTTGGTTCCGAGGTTCGTCCTCATTGGCCAGCGCAACTGCTTATCTTTGGCCAGAAATGCAATTGACACATGCACCACTCGCCAAGCCTTCCGCCCCGGACGAGACTGGCATTGCCTGCGATGCCTCTCGAACTCACATCGATTTGCCGCCCGGCGGTGTGCAGGCGCCACTGAGCAGCTCGCTACGAACAGCGCGGGCGTTGGCTCTTATCTATGGACTTTGCGGGCGGCGAGATAAGGCAAGGATATGACGCAACGGGTCGAGCAATCGGCAGAAAAAGAATAAAGCTAAGATCTGACGCGAACCCCACGACGGTCGCGGTCGCGGTCGCGGCTGTGGGTGACGGGCCCTCGTCTATTTCGCCTCACGAGTTGGCCCGTGGACCAGGATAGATAAGAGAAGCACAGCGGGTTCCACCCATAAAGGCCCCGGCGCATCTACCCAATATCTACGGCTCCCGATTTCTTGCGGGCTATATCACTGGCACCGATCCATCTTCCAAACACTTGCTCTCCTCCCACCAGGCTCCGCTCGTGGAACTTACTTTCCTCTACTCCGTGTACCTACGGACCCTACGTTGATAGTTCCTGGCCCTTCGACAACCTCTCAGGAACTCGGTCACCATGTCGTACAACTTCACCGGGCCGCCGGCCGAGTACGATGGCACAGGTCCCACCGGTGGTGATTCTGGTGAGTACAGTCTCCAAGTACTACTGCGCGCGTGCCGAACGCGACATCCGCATCTTCCGCGACGCCCTGTGCAAAACAACATGTCCATACCGCAAAAGCACGCATACTGACGTGCAATTCACCAGTTACCACAAATCTGAACCAATGGTACCAGTCGGGTGACCAGGCCTTCATCCTCGTGGCCTCGGCCATGGTGCTGGTCATGGTACCCGGTCTAGCCTTCCTCTACTCCGGTCTCGCACGCCGAAAGTCCGCCCTCTCCCTCATCTGGGCCTGCATGTTCTCCGCCTCCGTCATCACCTTCCAATGGTACTTCTGGGGCTACTCCCTCGCCTTTGGTCCCGGCACAAGCGGCTTCATCGGCAACCTCGATGCTTTCGGTCTCAAGGGCGTTCTTGGTAAACCCAGTCAAGGCAGTCCATTGATTCCTGAGTTGCTGTATGCTTTCTACCAGGTACAGCATATAAACTTATAATCCACAAACATGCACTAATCGTCATGTAGATGCAATTCTGCAGTGTCACCGCTGCCATTGTCGTCGGTTGCGTTGCCGAGCGCGGTCGCTTAATCCCTATGATGGTCTTCATCTGGCTCTGGGCCACGATCGTATACTGCCCCGTCGCATACTGGGCCTGGAACGCGAACGGCTGGTTCTTCAAGTGGGGTGGGCTCGACTATGCTGGTGGTGGACCTGTCGAAATCGTCTCCGGATGCACTGCTTTGGCCTACTCCATGATTCTGGGACGTCGCCAGGAAAAAATGATGCTCAACTTCCGCCCTCACAACGTCTCCCTGATCACCCTCGGTACCGTCTTCCTATGGTTCGGTTGGTTGGGCTTCAACGGAGGTTCCGCTTTCGGTGCTAACCTTCGCGCGGCCATGGCATGCTGGAACAGCAACCTTACTGCCATGTTTGCTGCCATGACTTGGGTTCTTCTTGATTGGCGCCTTGCTCGCAAGTGGTCCATGGTCGGTTGGTGCTCAGGTACCATCTCCGGACTTGTGGCTGCTACGCCCGCCTCTGGTTTTATTCCTCCGTGGGCTAGCATAATTCTCGGGATCACCACCGGCATTGTTTCTAATTTTGCGACCAAGAGTATGTATCCGTCTCGTCGAGTTTGACGAGGTATCCGCTAACACTTTTCTAGTCAAGTTCTGGGTTAAAATTGACGATTCACTCGATGTGTTCGCTGAGCACGGTGTCGCTGGAATGGTCGGTCTCTTCTTCAACGGCATTTTTGCTGCCGACTACATCATCGGTCTCGATGGTGTCAACAACGGAGTTTCAGGTGGTGCCATCACCGGTACAGGCTCCACAGTCTACAAGCAGATCGCATATATTGTCGCCTGCTCTGTCTACTCCTTCGTCGTCAGCGCCCTCCTCGCCTTCACCATCGATAAGATTCCCGGCCTCAAGCTCCGTGCAACTGAGGAGGCTGAGCTTCTCGGCATGGACGATGACCAGCTCGGTGAATTCGCCTACGACTACGTTGAGGTCCGCCGTGACTACCTAGCATGGACACCCGCTAAGGGCGAGCCCATCGATGGCGAGCACTCGGTTCCTCAGGGCGAGCGTCACGGTATCCCCCAGCATAGCCAGATGCTCGAGGGCAAGGCGCCCTCAGAAGACTCAGGTCACGAGCACACTGGCATTGCGGGCGACCGCCATGCCGTGGCCATTGGTTCAGAGCATGAGAAGCAGGTTAACACCTAAGCTTGCGTTACTTATTGGAGTTCTTTGCTTGCGTCTTTCAGTCACTGTTTCGAGATACCACTTGCGCTCGTCATTGAGCTGCGCTTTTTGACATAACACATTAGACCTACAGTTGGATTTTTTTACATGTACTGTACATATAATCCCGGTAAAGGAAATATCAGACTTCAAACACACTTTGTTTCCAAACGTGAAACCAAGTTTTTTTACAAACTGATGCTTGAATCTTACTAAGCACCATGCCCAGATGTTCTTATCAGTCTCAAGCCATGATCGACTTCCACATTCGTCGCATCGCGTTTTTACCGCGGGCACTACTGCCAAGCCATCACTCCTCACTTCCTTATCTTTTCCCGCACGCACAGCCCACACCCGTCGATCGATCGCGGCTGCCGCTATCGCGCTTCTGCACCCCAGACTCCATCATGCTCTACACCCAGGAATCGGTATAGCGCCGGATATGATGTCAGTGACAGGGGAGATAACGCAGTTGTGCTCACGCGCTAGCATCTAGACATGACCACACGTCTTCTTATCTACCAATCCCGTTCGAGGCGTTACATTGAAATCGTGGGCGCTTCACTATTCAGGTAGTCCATGTGAATTTACCCCTGTTTTCACAAACGACAAGTTGACGTATCTTTTTATCACTGATCGTTCCTTTTCTTTCCGCGTCAAGCTTTTGGGCTTCCATCTTCGGGCCATTACTGGCCGCGATCGCAATGTCAAATACGTACCGGCCCATCTACCTCGCCGATTACCAGCAGGCTGTTCTAGACGCTTACTTCTCTGTCGTGGTTACCACTGAGGCGGGTGCGTGTGGGGGAGGCTGAGCTGCTGGGTGCGGGCCAGTTTTTCCGTGGACGTGGACCGGAGATGCGTTGAATTAAGAGATTAACGATACCGTACGCTAGGAAGTGATGCACCGTCGCAATGGATACTAACAGCTCTGCTTTTTGTTAGGCTTCTTACTTGGGAATCGTAATGCTTGCGATTTAGGTACAAAATGATCTCGCATCACAAAATGATGGACAGGATTATATGCAGATATGCCGCCAATCTTTGCGTTAGGAACTTGCGACACAAGAGAAGGGGGTTGGGCTACTTTTAAACTGATGTGATGCCTATCGTGAAGGAACCCCTGGTGGTCTCAATGATACGACCCATCCATTTCTAAACTCAAACGTAGCGCAAAGCGTCTCTCGTCCACATCCATTTCCGAAACTCCATTTCACGGTTCCCTTATCTTATTCCTCCAAGCCTCCTCCTACAGGGCTTCCACCAGTCTCCAGGTCTACGCTCAGCCGAAAACAAGGGCCCTTTCCACATCCATCCGGTACCGTATTGAGACATGCGACCTCGTCAGGGCCTCAAGAAACCGCCGATTCGGCAAAGCGAACAAAGCAAAACCCGCGTTTAAGACCGTTGACATGTAAAATTCAGACAAAGGAAGAAGGCTGCGCAGAAAACCCACAGCGTACGGTGTGATCACGAAGACAAAGGTCATGGTTGTTTGCCATCTCTGTCACTGCAACGCCTCGCCGAGCTGGCCACAAAGGAACAGCCTCTATCATTCTTGCACACCAGATGACCGGAGATATTTCTTTAGCAAAGCATAGGGTGCTTGTTGGCAAGCCAAAAAGGCCACGCATGCCTCTATTTTTATCTTTCGGTCGGTTTCCTTTACTACAAACCAGTACAAAGTTTGAAAACCTTCAACTCCACTTAAAGCAGGAATTTGCCCCAACACTCGACACGGATCCAGACACCAGCTCAATTCTACACGATTCTCTCAAACCATGTCGCAAAACCGCACCCACAAGCCCCTAAGCATAACCCCAACACCGTTCAAATCTTCCTTCCTGTCCATCCCACCCTCCCCCTTCTCCCCACGCACACCCCTTACACCGAACCTCTCCCTCCTCCCCCAACACGCACAAAAACAAGCCAACCCATCCCTCGGTCCATATTTTGCCCCAATCGTCGACGCTCCCTCGAGTCCGTCGGCATGGGTCTGGACATGCCACCAATGCCACCGGTCCTACCACATCGGCGTAACGCGCCGCTGCCTCGAAGACGGCCACAATTTCTGCGCTGGCACGACGACTATCCAGGCGTGGCGGCAACCAGGAAGTGGAAGGGGGGTCAAGAAACACAGTGCTTGTGCTAGTGAATTCGACTACGCGGGATGGAAGGCCTGGGGGCGGTGGCGCAGGATGAAAGACAGCACTCCTACTCGTGCTAGTACTACTAAAACTCTATTCTTGTACACTGGTGGTGTCTCTGGAAAGCTAGTACCAGGGGGAGGCGGGACAAAGAAGGATTGCTGGAATACCTGCGACTACCCTAGCGAGTGTCGGTGGGGCAAGAAATTCGGCGTTCATACACCCGTCGAAACTGTGTTTCCTACGCTGGAAGTCAACACTACGCAGATGCTCACTGCGCCCGCCGAGTCCTACGCCGAGGGTATCCTCAAGCCAGAGAACTGCAAGGCGCTCAAGATGGATAAGCAGGGGGATAATGCTACGTTTTGGGGTGCGCTGATAGCGAGTACGAAGAGGCGGAAGGGCGATGCTGGACTTGCGGGGTCGCCGCTGGTTTTTGTTGCTGATGAGGCTGATGGGGAAGAGGAAGGAGAAAGGGAAGCCGAGACGAAAAATGGGGATGGAGATGTTGTTATGGCTGATACGCCCTCAACTTCAACTTCGACACACGATTTCGACCTCCCTCCGCTGCGCCGCTCAGAGTCTACTTCCGCTGTTGACTTGCTCAAATTCCTCATACGCCGGAAGAAGACTTCGAGGAATGGCAGAATGGCGCACCAGGATCGAAGTCTCGCGGAGTCGATGCTCACCGTCCTCAAGCCCGTTGAATTGAAGAATGACGAACATATCAGGCTGAGTGATCCGGTGGCGTTGCTCGACGGACTCGAGCCGTTGGCCAGGCTGAAGAATCGGGATAGTGTATATCAGAGTGAAGTGGATTGTTTGTGATGGCGCCCAAGGGGTGCTCAGGATGGTGGTGTTGTATATACATACTTTTTGTTCGTTATTTTGCCTGTTGCATTCTGCCGGGCAGATGCTGTTTGTACGATATCAGACATTAGATTTAACGTCCCTCCCTGAGTAGTGGGACACCCTCTGTGCTGGGACGCAAACAGCATTTTAGCATCCTAACTCTCTCTCCCCTGTATGCTTAAAGTTGCAGTCAGCGTCTTCTTATTCTTTGGAGATTCAAATCTACAGCAGCAAAATTACAACAATGTTGGTCATGTTGTCAATCGTTCCGTTTACCGCATCTAACCCCGCTCTAGCTTCACACCCCTACTCGACCACGGTTTTCGACAATGTGTTTAGCTCCGGTGCATTGAGGTGATAGCCCTGTTATTTAAGAGTATTCTCCTCAAATTTGAAGTTGTTTAGTCTGTCAGAGTGTACATTCCGAGTGTCTTGGCAAAAGGGTTTAGCGTATTTACATAGTCGTATCGTATTTTGCACTATGCCAGATACACCCGAGCTGTGGCGTTCTTCTCGGACATTCTGAGAATGTCACATGCTGTCTATTTTTTTTGGAGCCGCTCGCCGTTGCGTAGAGCTGCACGTCGATGTCCCATGCCTGTCACCACATTCGCGAATTATGGATCCAGTCAGCCAGCCGCTGGTGGAAGCCCTTGCCACAGATAGATCCATATGATACCGTGCAATCGCAGACAGGAAGAATGTTTCTCGCTCCACCCTTCATCGTCGTAAACACGGAGGAGCGTCGAAAGAGACAAATGCCCAGCTCCAGCAATATCCCGCCCCAGAGGAAGAGAAAGCCATGGTCAAGTTCTTGTTACTGATGTCTAGTCTCGGGCACCCCGTACGAGTTAATTCATACCTTCGCTAGCCTTCAGCATCGCTCGTCGGCGGCGCACGGCGATTGAATCAATTAAGCTACCGGGCAAGAACTGGGCTCTGACCGCGTGGGCGGTGTGGGTAGGAGGCTGTGGATCAACAACTGTATTGCTATGTATCTGTTGTGTTTTTGTCTGTTGTGTGGCCTCAGGAAGGGCCTATTGTGCATGACGTAGCTATGACACAGCTAACGGTAGAAGGTGTTCATCAAGCGGAGTAAGAAGCACCAAACCAACACGTGGCATACTCCATGAACCGTCACAGGTTCAGGCCTTCGAGAAACGCCATAGGGAACTCAAAGCGAGAAGGTTCAGGGCAACCAACTGGAAATGCCACGAGAACAATATATATTCTAAGATGACAGTGGTTTGAGGTGATTGGAAGGGCGCTGCAGGATCCTACTATACTATCAGAGAATGTTTACAACACGGAAGGAACAGGAGTCATGCTGAGCAAGCTTGGCTCCGTCAAAGTCCTTGTAGGTAGGGATGATTTGCAGGACTATAAAAGCGTGGGAGTCAAGCGCACAATGGTGACTGCAATAGAGTTCATAAGCGCTAACGGTAGGTCGCCGCTGCCTCTGATAATCTCGCCAGCTGCAACCCACCAAAGCAACTGAACTACTTACCCTACCCCTGGATGGCATTATGGACATTCTGAAAATGGATACAATGACTCAAAGATCAGCTTAGAGTGGCTAATGCGTCTTTTTTATCTGCAAACCAAAGAACTATCTAATGGCAAACCAAGGGTGCTGATCTGCGATGGCTTTGGGACACGAGACGCTGGAGGTCCTGGAGTTTTGCCCTGAAATCAACATTATTCTGTGTTGTCTTCCCTCTCACGCCTCCCACAAGCCCCAACCCTGTGATTTCGGACCCTTTGGCCTCCTGAAGACAGCCTATTGCGACGAGGTGGAAAAAATGAACCAAGGGGGGATAGCTGCAATTGGCAAGGAGCATTTCACTTCTATTTATAAGCCTGCAAGGGACAGGGCGCTGGCCAAGGGGAACATCCAAGCCGGGTGGGCTAAAACCAGTTTTTTCCCATTCAACCCAAAGAGAGTATTCAGAAATACACCAAAGCCGCCAGTTCAACTAGCTGCTATAAAAGCCGATAAGATAGAGGTCTTTCCTTTTGCGCAAGACGAGGTACCCCAGACGCCTGTAACGCCTGTAATGCCAGTTACAGCAGAGGCTTTCATACCATTGCATAATCTGATCAAAGAGGACGCGCGTACGCTTGATGAGATAAACCAACAGCGCCTACAGAGGCACGTATAGAAGCTTGCAAGTGCTGCCCGAGTATCGTTTGCCAAATGTGCCTGTGAGGTGTTTGCGGTAGGAATCAGAGATATAGGTCTATGTTTGTATTAAAACGAATCCTCAAGGAGTCATCAAGGCTCCATAAAGGAATATATACATGTACAGCATGTAGCCTACCCTAGGCCGGGCCGTTGTAGCTTTGTAGGCTTCCCATGGGATGAGCCGTGGGGTTGGTGGCTCGGATACCGTGACAGATAAACAAAGAGGCCAAAGTTAGTCGGTCAGCAAGGTCAGTGGTTCTAGGAAAGCGAAGGTGATGAGCTATGAGCACCTCGAAGAGGTACAAGCAACACGTGCAGTGAAAGAGAAAACTTCCTCGGGCACGGGGAAATACGGTTGCAAGCACAAGTCCTATGCCAGAGGCGGGTGTAGCAGAGACTGTGGTGCAGATGAGCAAGGCACTAGAGCCATGGAGAGCGCCGGTGGCATGAATGTATTAGGACGGTGTCAAAGCACAGGTGTCACGCTTAAAGGACTGTGAATTACTAGCAGGAGTGGCGTAGGTCCTGTACGTGTAATGCTAGCTGTCAGCAATTACCGTGATCACTGCCCTTAGGCTGGATTTTACATTTTCCGGGCACATGCATGTGACAGGATCTATGCATGCTGTCCTGGTATGGTTCTCAAACACCTGTTCAAACCAGGCTAGGCCTATCTAGTTGTCGGTTCAGCCAGAGGGAGATGAAGTAACAAAGACTAAGTGCTTGCTTGCCTCACTATCCTGCACCCAAGTGGATTGTAGGTTGCCTGATGCAGCCTCAAAGATGATACCAGGGGGAAGAGCCTTTCTATGAGCGCAAACACACGCCATAAGAGTAATCTATTCTCTTGAGCCATCTTGGAGGCTTTCCCTAACCTCCTTCCTCTCCTACATCTGTCTGCTAAAGACGCGCTTTGATCTGCTGTTGATGTAACAGGCTAAGTCCGTTACAGGCACTACGCTGTGAGCGTAGCTGTTGCCATGCGATTCATGTCAGTGGTGTCACGCGATCTCCATCGACCCGTACCCCGCCCGCTCCTTAGTTATCTATAGTTCACTTCCCTCCTCAGCTCCTTAGCAATTCTACTCTGTTCATCAGGCATCTCTTGATCAGTCATTTGCGCATTGTCTTTGGTGCGGCCGTGGGGTCTACCCCCTCACGGGTGACTCCAATCATGAAGCCTTTTTTATACATATTGTAGATATTCTGAGGTTCCACATTGTATTCCTTCATCTTTTGGCGGAGAAGATCAAAATTCAGCTTATGTTTATCCTCTGAATTAGCCTTATGGCGTACAGCGTCTATTCCATTGGTCCATTGTAACATGAGATAATCTTTTTATTGTCTCATGAACCTGAAAACCCATGAGAGTGACACAGGCTCTGTGGCTATCTGTGATGCGAAATTTTGTACCATCTCTCTTGTTGGGGGAAGGCCTCGCTTTGTAAGGTGTTCAATATATCTTATAAGCTCACGCTCTTGATGTGAGTTGAGTTTGTGCTGGTTAATTGCCTTACCTTCATTTGCTGCCTGTGCGCCCTTGTGTCTTCTGGGGAGTGTGGTTCTGTCCACACTATATGCGGCTGATAAATTCCTGAATGAATATTGCTCTCCTGGTTTCAGGCTTTCAATTTCTTCAATTGCAGCCTCAATGGGCTTTGTATTGGTGGAGATATTGAGTGATAGCCTGTTTTGAGGTATCTTGATGTTTGTGGCTTGTTATGCGACTCACCACGGTAGAAAGCCCAAGAAGAACGCCACGCTTTAAGCCAAGTCAAGATATATTTCCAGTCTTTCACTTCACCACTTCCAGGTTCAAAATGAGCTGCTGCACCATGAAAATGATGGCCTGAGGGAGGCTCTTACTATCTAACAGAAGCACAAGAAGAAGGGCAAGACCCTTGACCTTCAATAGCGCAAGGAGTATCAAAGTAGCTAGGGAGAAGGAGAAGGCTGATAAGGCGGAAAAAGCAGCTTAAAACAAACACCAAAAACAGGCTGAAAAGAAGGCACAGAATGCTGCAAAAGCTCTACAATTGTCCCAAAAGGGCAAGGAGTCAGCTTCATCAAAGCCACCTGCTCAAAAGCACAGAATAGTTGCTGAACAAGCGGTGGATAGTGAGGAGGCTGCATTAGTGCTTCCAACCAGAACAACACAACATGGCCGCAACATCAACCTTCCTGCCAAATATGACTAGTACAAATTAATTGCATGTGTCTAATTCATACTATACCACAAAACCTTGTGATAATAGCTATTGTGGGTGGCTCTACAGCCTCATCTTTATTGTGCAGCTTTTAATATTGCTGGATTGTTGCGCCGCAGGGAATGTTGCTCCGACGCGCACGGTACGTAATACATGTGGGGCAGTCTGGCGCAAGCCAAAGTATTGAATTACTGTAACAATCTTGCATGAAGAAGACATTGCAGCCGCTAGAAGGCTGAACATGACCTACTACGCTATAGTATAGCTCTTGTGGGTGTATTAGACGTCTTTGGAGCCTTTCCCAGTAGTAATAGCTTAGAAGCAGTGCTAGAGCAAAGCAAGACTATTTTGCACAAATGAAAGAGTCTTTGTAACTTTTGTGTAGAGGCACCAATGCTAAAGTAATTTTAGGCTAGGAGGGGTAATGGCTAGGAGGGGTAATGGCTGCTTATAATTAGCTGTAGTACACAATACACAGAATCATGGCATGTGTTGAGAATATGTGGGTTCAGTCCAGGTTGGTGGAAGGAAGGGCCGTGATACCTACTGTGTGAGGTAGGCACGGCTGACTGTAACGTCCTGATGTAAAAGTCTGCGTGGCCTCAGCGACAAGACAAGTGGATAGTCAATACAACACGTTGCAGCCACCCCACCTTGTCCCTCCTCCCACTCGGTTATCCATGGTAGTCATACTACTAGAGGGACCTTGTTCCAATAGCATGTATCATTGCGTGCAAAGAAAGTGAGTTACTTAAAGTCAAAGTACTCCTTAGTTTCAGCACGGAAGGTGTCCCAGCACTCAGAGAGAGACATTATCAACTATGTATGTGCCATCTTTGTATTTTGGCGTCTTGGTGAAAAAAAAGCAGTGTTAGAGGAGAGGGAAGAACAAGAACATCATATCGACCTTTCTCAATTGATGGATGCTCCACGGCTAAAAGTGGGTCTCGCACATGTTATGCAGGGATCCTCGCGCACGAGCCTCACAGCTAGGAACCCTGTGTGAACGCGGGCGGCTGGTAAACGTCCGAGCCAGCGCGCCGAGCCTATCCTACGAGGCACATTGCAAAGATGGTGCTCTCGTTTATCTTGATCCAGAACCGGCAGTACGTCTTCCAACTTGAAAGGATTTGTGGGGTGCGATTGGGGAGAGCTGAGCTGACTGTTCAACAGAGGGAAGACGCGGTTGGCGAAGTGGTATGCGCCGTACAGCGTAAGTTGAAGTGAGGAGTTAGCGGGGAACTGTGGAATGCTAATTGATGCACAGGATGAAGAGAAAGTCAAGCTAAAGGGCGAGGTACGCACTCCTCCCCTACCCACCTGTCTCAGCACCCAAGCCTACCTTCTCGCTACAAACCTCCTACCCTTTAGCCATCGCACGACGTCAGAACCTCGCTCAAACCCACCCGAGCCCCCTGGAGAATACCCGTTAACCAAGAATGCCACCAGGTACACCGCCTCATCGCCCCACGCGACCAAAAACACCAATCCAACTTTGTCGAGTTCCGCAACATGTCTAAGATTGTGTACCGCCGGTACGCCGGGCTCTTCTTCTGCGCGTGCGTCGATACAAACGATAACGAGTTGGCGTATTTGGAGGCTATACACTTCTTTGTCGAGGTGCTGGATGCGTTTTTTGGGAATGTCTGTGAGCTCGATTTGGTGTTTAATTTTTATAAGGTACGTACGGCAAGGTTGAGAAGGGTGATTGAGAGGAGATGAGGGTATGCAGGGGGAAGGGGTGGACATGAGGGATAGAGGGCTGACAAGACAGGTGTATGCTATACTCGACGAAGTGTTCCTTGCGGGCGAGATTGAGGAGACGAGCAAACAGGTCGTTTTGACAAGGCTGGCGCATCTGGACAAGCTGGAGTGAGCGACAGGAGACGAGTCTCGGGCGGCAAAAGCACATATCATATCAAAGTGCAACTAGTGGTCTCGAAACCTTCAAGCCAAGCATAAGAACGCATCTCTAATTAATATGCGTAACTCTATTCAGTCTCATATTGGGCCTGTGGATAGTCCAGGAAAGAGCAATCCCGTGACACGCGACTGGCTACATATGTAGATGGTAGCCTGGTTCTTGCATGTGAGGGAGAGCGTCCGTGCGTGTGTGGAAAGTACATGTCTGGAAAATAGACAGATCACCAACTTCAAGTTAGCTAGATCAGCCCCAGCATGCTCGCCTCGTGATATGAACATCGCTAATATCTCTCCGCTCACCGTTGTTCCTCTGCCGCAAGCACGACTCGCATTAGCCCGTCGCATCTCTCGTCCTTGACGGTAGCATCCCCGCGCCGCGATCATGCCCGAATTCGCCGCACACCACGCCCTCGGCACGGGCTCGCCAAACCCAAACGGAGCTGGCAAGAAGGATGAGCCCAATGCATGGCGGTCGCCAGTCGCTGCGAGCCCTGCTGGCTACCAGCAAATGGGCAGCCCCGCGATGGGCCAGGCTCCGAACCAGTATGCGGGCACCCCAGCGCAGTACAATGCAGCTGTCCAGCAAGAAAGCTACTTCCCACAACAACCGACCCCGCCAGCGTACCTTCCGTATCAAGGCGACCAAGACGTGAACAATCTGGCAGGCCAGATGGGCGCGGTCGGGCTGGGCGCGGATCAAGCGGCGCAACCTAAGAACAAGAAGAAGCACAGACATGCATACCACAACCTCGAGGGGCCCGGAGGAAGCTCGCAGGCATTCAGCGGTACACCTCAAGATGGAGCACCTCCACAATACCTTAATCAGAACTCGCCGCAAGTCGGAGGGGCGCAATGGATGGAGCCTCAGATCACGCCCGCCATGAGCCAGTTTCCAGCACCGGCAAACACTCTGTTCAGTCCTGGAGCACAGGCCTCGCCCATGCAATACGCTGCACGAACGCCAGCAGCGCCACATCAGATAGCAGGAGGAGCAGCAATCGGGTCAGCCCAAGGACGTGTCGACCCCGAGCAGATACCTAGCGTCCCGAAGTCGCGAGACGCGCCGGCGAGGTACTACCTAGAAAATGTATACCCGACCATGGAGCATCACCTACCACCACCCGCCGTCATCCCCTTCGTTGCTTTTGATCAGGGCAATTCTTCGCCCAAATTCGCAAGGTTGACGCTGAACAACATCCCGCTCTCCGCACAGGCTCTTGCATCGACTTGCCTACCACTCGGTATGGTTCTACAGCCACTGGCTGCTCAACAGGAAGGCGAGCAGCCTGTCCCAGTCTTGGATTTCGGCGAGACTGGGCCACCGAGATGTACGAGGTGTCGAGCGTACATCAACCCTTTCATGCAGTTCAAGGCTGGTGGGAACAAGGTCGTGTGCAACATGTGCACCTATCCCATGGACGTTCCTGGAGACTACTTTGCGCCTACGGATCAGTCCGGTGTAAGAGTGGACAGACTACAACGACCGGAGCTTACACTGGGTACCGTCGACTTCATGGTACCGAAGGAGTACTGGTCCAAGGAGCCAGTTGGGCTGCGGTGGCTGTTCTTGATTGATGTCACCGCGGAGGCTGTAAATCGTGGCTTCCTTGTCGGCTTCTGTGAAGGCATCGTGAATGCGCTATACGGCGAACCAGAGGAGAAGGCAGAAGAAAGCGGAACCACGACTCGGATACCGAAAGGTGCCAAAGTTGGAATCGTCACTTTCGACAAGGAGATGCACTTCTACAATCTCAGCCCGAATTTGACTACTGCTCAAATGCTGGTCATGTCAGACCTCGAGGATCCTTTCGTACCGTTGAGCGAAGGCTTGTTCGTCGACCCTGAGGAGTCCAAGGCAGTCATCAAATCACTCCTCTCGCAACTGCCAAGCATGTTCGCCGAGTTCAATTTCCCTGAACCCGCTTTACTTCCAACCTTGAACTCGGCTGTTGCAGCGCTGTCGGCTACGGGCGGAAAGATAGTATGCTCGCTAGCTGCACTTCCTACCTGGGGCCCTGGTCGGTTGTTCCTCCGCGATGATGGCAATATGCACAACACGGATGCGGAGAAGAAGCTTCTCAATACAGAGCATCCTGGGTTCAAAAAGGTTGCTGAAAAGATGGTTCAAGGTGGCATCGGTATCGACTTCTTCATGGCAGCACCCAGCGGTGGTTATCTCGACATCGCAACTATCGGCCACGTTTCTGCTACAACGGGCGGAGAGGTCTTCTACTACCCCAACTTCCACTCGCCCAGGGATACGCTCAAGCTGTCCAAGGAGATCAAGCATACAGTCACGCGAGAAACCGGCTATCAAGCGCTGATGAAGGTTCGATGCTCAAACGGTCTGCAGGTCTCCGCATATCATGGCAATTTCTACCACCACACGTTCGGCGCTGACCTCGAGTTTGGTGTCATCGATGCTGACAAGGCCATTGGTGTCATGTTTAGCTATGATGGCAAACTGGATCCGAAACTCGACGCCCACTTCCAGAGTGCACTTCTGTACACAACTGCCAGTGGCGAGCGACGAGTACGATGCACTAACATCGTAGCGAGCGTCAGTCCAAACACTGGCGAATGCATGAAGTTTGTCGATCAGGATGCTGTTGTAAACATCATCGCCAAGGAGGCAGCTGCTCGTATGACTGAGAAGAATCTCAAAGAGATCAGAGGCGCCTTGACCGAGAAGACTGTGGATATACTTGCTGGCTATAGGAAGAACTTCACTGGGAATAGTCCTCCCGGTCAGCTTGTTCTGCCGGAGAACCTCAAAGAGTTCGGCATGTACATCCTCGGACTAATCAAATCAAGAGCCTTCAAGGCCGGTAAGGAGCCGACCGACCGGAGAGTTCACGACATGCGGATGATCAAGTCGATGGGACCGTTGGAGCTATCACTATATCTCTACCCTCGCATTGTCGCGATACACGACCTTGACGAGAAGGACGGCTTTGCGAACGAGAAGGGTCATCTAGTCATGCCAGAGGGAATCCGAGCATCCTTCTCCAAAGTCGAGGAAGGCGGCGCCTACATCGTCGACAACGGCCAAGTATGCCTGCTATGGCTACACACTCAAGTCTCGCCAAATTTACTCGAGGACCTCTTCGGTGAGGGCAACAACAGCCTGAAAGCGCTCGATCCCTTCCAGTCCTCGCTGCCGAATCTCGACACACACCTCAACGCGCAAGTGCGGAACATCCTTCAATATATGGAGGGCACTAGGGCTTCCAAGGCCCTGACTATACAGCTTGCGCGACAGGGCTTGGACGGTGCGGAGTACGAGTTTGCTAGATTGTTGTATGAGGATCGGAATAATGAGGCGCAGAGCTATGTGGACTGGCTTGTGCATGTTCACAGGCATATACAGCTAGAGGTACGCTAGACCGATATGATTGTTGACATGCAGTTTGCTAACTATGAGACAGCTTGCAGGACAGCGGAAGAAAGAAGACTCAGGCGATGGCGTAGGCTCGACATTCGTCGGCCTACGGACGCCATACTGGGGGTGATAGGATGCTCCGTGCTGGCGTTGAGTGGATGTGTATTGCATAGCGACATTGGGGCTCGGCGAATTTTTTCTACAGAGACGAGAATACGTATTGAATGAACCGTCATTTTCACTTCACACTCTCTTCACATATTCAGCGAACTTGATGTTGCCTCAGGGCTAGGTGGGGTCAGCAGGGGTGTATACTCGTGACCGTCGGAAAAACGTTAAGCCCGCGCTAGTAGCTCGCTTATCATTTCCACCCACTCGAACAAAACAGCGCTGATGTTACAACGTCGGACTTTACTAACCACAGCAAACCGTCAATATGCCCACCAGGTATGTGATTTTGGGAGACCTAAGAAGGAGTTGTTGCTAACAGAAGTACAGATTGACAAAGACCCGCAAGCACCGCGGCCACGTTTCCGCCGGACGTACGACTTCCTTTGCGATTGATGATGAAGGATCACATGGCTTACCATGATACAGACGGACGTGTTGGAAAGCACAGGAAGCATCCTGGTGGTCGTGGGTAAGAGAAACTCTATTTCTCTCATGCTTTGATGATATGCTAACGACAAGTCAGTATGGCCGGTGGTCAACATCACCACCGAACGAACATTGACAAGTACCATCCTGGTTACTTCGGAAAGGTCGGAATGAGATACTGTACGTTCCAGCTTCCCAACATCGCCCTCAAATATTACCTTCAAACGTCGTTACGACCTTCAATCGCTAACGCGATACTCCAGTCCACAAGATGCAGAACCAGTTCTGGAAGCCCGTCATCAACCTCGACAAGCTCTGGTCGCTCATCCCCGCCGAGAAGCGCGATGAGTACCTCGCCAACAAGGGTGGCAACGCGCCCGTCCTCAACCTCCTCGACTACGGATACGCGAAGGTCCTAGGCAAGGGCCGTCTGCCCGCTGTCCCCATCGTCGTCCGCGCCCGCTACGTTAGCGCCGAGGCCGAGAAGAAGATCAAGGAGGCTGGTGGTGTTGTCCAGCTCGTCGCATAGGTCACACGATACGATTGTGCACAAGGCGTCCCGGGGTCATACAAAAGGATAACGGCATGATGGGGATTTGGGTCCGCAAGTTCTATGAACTGCGTTGACTCGTGTTCAGCGTGGTGGCTGAGGAATGTTTCATAGCAATATGACCATTTCTGAAACAACCTATCTTGTCCGGTGGCTTCAGCAGACAGGACTGGGCGCTCTTCGATGGCGCTGTGCGGCTTCGTTGCCACGGCATCTTCTCGCTTTTCGTGATGTTCATGCTTGTGATGTTCCTACTCGTTGCGTCATGTTACGAGCTAACTACTTAGGAAGTATCCTCGCTCGGCGGCACCGAACGAATGCGCATGAGAACTCTGCTCCACTATGAGACCACACAAGCCCAATGATGCGGCTTTGTAGACTTGCATTATCTTCGATATGGTCAACTTTTGAACATCACTGTGGACAGCATCGTCGAAGATTGTTCACATTACTCTGAGTCAGGTATGTAACTTCACTCCAAAAGGTTCCTTGGAGAGTTGGTCGTACATTGCCATAGCAGCAAGTAAATCATCTCAGATATCACCATCTGTCGTTTGACTTTCCGATCAATGAGAATATTGTTTGCGAGCACACCTAGTACCCCTTCGGTCTCCTCTTGGTCTCCAAATACACAGCAGCAAACACTTGCAACGCCGCCAACGAGTCGCAATGTGCAGCCACCCCGTGACTCCCATGGTGTGGCAAAAGCCCACTCATCCGCTCTCCTAGTTCCTCCCTTGGTGCAGCAACGAACAAGGGGGTGCGGACACGAGAAAAAGGCAAAGGGAACGTCGATATGCTTCTGCAGCGAGGATTCTTCGAGCGCCATGTTAACAACGCCGAGGACACCAAAGGACTCGATTGTTACGGCTGAGCTGCGCATGCTCGCTTGTCAGGTAAAGTAGTGGCGGATACAGTGCTGGGTTATTTTTGTTTAGCACGGGGTTATTTTCTTTTTACTGAATGGGATGAAGTGAAAGGGGGATAGATGGATGAAAAGAAGAAAAAGCACTACTACTTACACCGACATCGAGCATATTGTTCTTTTCCCACTCAAGCTTCGCGCCGCTGGATATACTCTTCACGCTTAGTGCGCGCACGAGACGCAGTGGAAGTCGCTTTGCTGGCTTGAAATCAATGAGGACTTTGCTGCGCTCGAAGAAGCCCTCCTCTGGTGCTGGTCGTCCGCTATTGTCGTCGGGTGGAGGACGTGTCGCGTCCCAGTACCAGCAGTCGTTGATGTTGCATAAATTTGTTATCTTGCCGCTTTCGACAAGGTCGAGCTCGCCTGGATGTTGGGCAACGTGCTTTATGGTGATGCGTGCCTCGATGGTGGCGATGTGGAGGTTCTCGAGGGCGGTGTTGAAGGGCGCGCTTGGCGAGATGAATGTCGGTACCAGGACTTCTGTGATCAGTGTAATGTTGATCTTTTTTTTGGCGATTCTGGCGGCTTGGAGCTAGACTGGAGTGTCGTTGACTATTGCTGTTTGCATTGTCCATGTCGTCTAGCTCCGAGGACCTGGGAGAGTCGTTGAACTCAGTGGTTCGGAGATTGACTAAATGCGTCGCAATGGGGAGGCGAGTGCGTGATGCGCCAGGCTGAACAGGCTCGTCTTGTTCTTCAACCAGTGCAAGGCTGAGGGCGCCCGCAAAGGCTCGTGTGTATACTTTGATACCCATCGCGACTTCCTCGAAGCTGTTCTCTAGAAGAGCATCGCCAACAGATTGGCCTTCGGCAAGTTTGCTGAAGATATAGCCATTGCATGCATCCATGTCTAGTATGGATTCCGGAGCTTCAATGACGGGGCTTCGTCGAACGTCATTCATGCTCCTGATAATCTCTTGGAGTAGCGCTTCATTCCGGCGAGCAATGATTCGGATCTCCGATATCGAGTCCCTTGCCCAGTCAGAATTGCTCTTCCAAAGCCATAGGAGAACAGCAAGCGAAGAAGTTCCGAGGTAAGGGTGAACCTGAAGACACTCAAAAGCCTGCGCTACTACCGTCTGCAACGAATTCAGCAAACCGCTAATCGCACCGTGCTGCTTATGCAACTGATCCAACATCTCCTTGAGCTCACAGTCCTTTCCCATAGTCTTGAGCTTCGTCTTCCAAGATATATCGGAGCCATCCAGTACACCCTTCCCAATATCTCGCATGTACCCATCCAGCCATGTCACCAGCACCATACACGCCGTTACCGTAGTATCAAACGTCTCCCGGACTTCAAGTTTATCCGTCAACAGCCCGGTGTCGTTGAGCAGCAAGTACTGGATCTGCGAAAACGAGGCACTCGTGAGCTTGAGTTGAGAGCACAGGGACGAAATGGTAATCGGAGCGCGCTTCAACGCAGCGCAGATGTCACGCAGCGTCTTCGCAGCCGCTACGCAGCACGTGGTTATCCGGAACTGTGATGATGTTAGTGAAGAGCTATTGAGGGTATGCAAGGCTAGCCAGGCCTGGATGTACGTACAACGGTTGCTGTCATATTCAATGGATCCACGACTGATAGCATTGGGCACTGAAGATGCAGCTCAACTGCTAGCTACTATGTGTTGATGGCCGTTGCAGGATAGCAAGAAACCCCAACTCAATTCAAGGGCTGGATATGGCTAAACTCTGCGGACGTACAGCTGCAACCTTCCATGCAGTGAAAGTGCAATTGAAGTTGTGGCGTACAAGGCATGAGCCAATCAAACTGGAACCGGCATTGCACATAGAAGGGTATCGAAGAAGACGCGACGGAAATCTAGGCGAGGATAAGTTTGATGACGTTCGAGAGATGTTTGATTCCCGGCATGGACTGCTGCATAGCTACAGGAGGTCCTTCTTTTCGTGTGACACTTATACGTTCGTCTGGTGCTTTCACCGCCACGTCTCTCCCAAGTCCAAACAGTCGACTGCGCAACCGCTAACGATACTGCGCTCTCTTTCGCAATACTAGCTTTGTATGCCAGCTTGGCGGTCTCTTCTTAGTTCACAGTAGCATCGCCAGGGGGCCATGTCTAGCCTCCCTTTCGCGGAGCATTCGGAACAGCAACCGGAGCGCGAGCAGCTCCTCCTGAGAAAGCGCCCTTCTTGCGCTGGTAGTAGTGTTCGACAACCTTGCGGACGTGCTTCTCTGCCTGTGTCTTGTCGGTGGGTGCTTTAATGTTGTCGAGCGTGTACGGCGGCTGGATGAGGACGGAGTCGCTGACGACGATTGAGGTGTCTGCCCAGCGGGTCGGCAGACTATTGCAAATACGTTAGCCTGGTGATGCTCACACATGCAAGTTGATCAGAGTGTACACACGTCCTGGTGATAGCGTCGAACAAGTCCTGTGCTTCCTGGCTGACGCCCTTGCCCTTCTGCGCATCCTTCTTCTTCATTTCGCGAATCGTCTGGTCCTCCCGGGCCTGTAGCGCGGCAAGATCCACCTTCGAGATACTAGGCAGTGCGCCATCGAAGCCCACCGTAGACTCAGGCGCTCGCTCCCCTGACCCAAGGATCTCGAAGGACGTTATGTGTGCGAATGGGATGATATGGTAGTCGCCCGGCTGGCTAGATACGGATGCGGAGGGGTTCGGTGGTGCAGGCGCCGTGTTGATGGCAATGGCGTTGGTGAGGTTGCAGGCGGTGAAGAGAGTGCCCTCAAGGACGTTCTGATCGGGAGCGCATGTGATCTTGATGCTGTTGCGCGTCAGCTTGTCCCCGAGAATCGTCAAGCTGAGAAGCAGACTAGCGAGCAGAACCTACCGCGAGCCGACGGCCTTGTACAACTTCGAATCCGCATCGATGGCATCTTTGCTAGATGCACCGCTAACCTTCAAGTTGGGAATGGCAATCTTCCCCGCAACGCTGTTACGCTTGTTGTCCGCCATGGAAGCCCTAGTTCCTAGCTCTTTTGCACTGCAGTCGCCTGTGTTACCGGCGGTGCAAGCCGTGTATTGCTGCTGCACTCCGTTCGCGCTCGTCAGCACCCAATCCTTGTGTTCGCCAGAGAATCCCGCAAGCCTAACGCCGGACACTCATGCAAGCAGTGAATAGCAATGCAAAGGAGCGACAAGAAGGAAAGAGCAAGACACGCGCGACCAAGCGGAGGAGAAGCGCGGGCGGGGCGGAGCGATTGTAGTCGGTGTGGTGGATGCGCTCCAACTTTCGGTGGTCACTATGCCAAGCTTTCTTGCCGGGTGCTTGCTGCTGGACCAATCACACTAGATGGACGTCTTCGACAGTGACGTAGTGCTGGTTTTTAGGACAGTGCTGTATGTATCGAATTATCTTCACTTCGCTTTACGGCGTGCATTGCGGGGTGGTGGTGGCACTTTCAAGGGTCTTCACACGAGGCCACTTCAAGCTAGCGCTGCAAGCAACATCACGGCGAGCGGCCAAGAGACCAACCTCGTGCTATCACATCGCTCAATGGCACGGGAAAATCAATGGACATGCGAATCATATATCACTCTACATTCGAGGTCTCTCACTCGTCGCATCTGTACTTTTAAACGCGAACCTGGGCCTTAGTCAACTAACAGATGGACATTCGTCCATTTATGCGTTGTAGGTCTACCATAACGTTAGCTTCTCATTCTTCAAGACGTGCATATGGACTTACCGAGGCAGAGATGTTTCCACCCCTTCCGGTCCAGTTGACGTGAATGTCCTGACCCTCCTTGTAGGTCTCGTTGGCGTATTCGGGCTTGACCCTGAAGGTGTGTGCGCCGAAGTAGTCACGCTGAGCCTGCAACAAGTTTGCAGGGAGGTCCTTTGTGCGGTAACCGTCGTAGAAGCTGAGGGCAGTGCTGAAAGCAGGAGTGGGAATACCCCAAAGCGCACCCTTGGAGACGACGCTGTTGCCGCGTTAGCATTGCACGTCGGTACAAAAAAACGCCGGAAACTTACTCTCTCCATCCGGACTGGGCCTTGTGGATAGCCTTGTTGAAGAAATCGTCGAACAGCAGGTTCTCGAGGTCGGGGTTGGCACGGTACCTGGAATCGGTCAGTTTACCCTCATGATTGCTGCTCCTTCTTCACTTACGCCTTGGTGATATCCTTCAAGAAGACAGATCGGATGATGCAACCACCACGCCACATGAGCGCAATCTCGGGCTTGTTCAGCTTCCACTTGTACTCCTTGGCGGCCTGTGCAGGAGTTAGCATGAGCTCGTATTACAAGCTGGATCAACTTGCATTCTGGATCAGCATGAAACCCTGGGCATACGAGATGATCTTCGATGCGTAAAGGGCCTGCTCGAGGTTGTCGATGAACTGCTGGCGGTCACCGGTAAAGCTGGGGCTGGGTCCGTCCAGAAGTCCGGCAGCACGAGTACGCTCCTGCTTCAGCGAACTCAGGCAGCGAGCGAAAACGGCCTCTCCGATCAGGGTGACGGGCATACCGAGGTCGAGAGCATTAATGGCGGTCCACTTTCCGGTTCCCTTCTGACCAGCGCTATCCATGATCTTCTCGACAATGGCTGTGCCATCATCGTCATTCTTGTACATGATATCGCGGGTAATCTCGATCAGGAAAGAGTCGAGAACGCCCTTGTTCCATTGTGTGAAGACGTCGCCCATTTCCTTGTTGCTCATGCCGAGGCCGCGCTTCATAATGTCGTAGGCCTGAGCTTTATCAGTCACTGCCCTCTCTTCATTCCGGATATCTTGCTCACCTCGCAGATCAACTGCATGTCACCGTATTCGATACCGTTGTGAACCATCTTGACGTAGTGACCGGCACCCTCGTCACCGACCCACTGACAGCAGGCCTCGCCGTCGGACTTGGCAGAGATTGACTGGAGGACATCCTATACTATTGTCAGATATACTCTCCACGCGATTCGCGAATCTCGTACCTTGATGTATGGCCAGGCCTCCTCGTTACCTCCGGGCATGATGCTAGGGCCGTAACGGGCGCCCTCCTCTCCTCCAGAGACACCGGTACCGACGAATCGGATGCCCTTGCTAGCGAGGTATTTGGTGCGGCGGTTCGTGTCGGGGTAGTGGGAGTTTCCGCCGTCGATGATGATGTCGCCCTCCTCGGCACCGCCCTCATTTATGAGGAGCTCAATGAAGTCGTCGACAGGCTTGCCCGCCATGACGAGCATCATCATGCGGCGCGGCTTCTTGAGCTTGGAGACGAACTCCTTGATGGAGTGGGCGCCGACAATGGACTTGCCCTTGGCCTCTGTCGGACGTTTTAGCTCCATCTGCCGTTCTCAGTCGTAGACAAGCCTTACCATCATTCAAAAATCGGTCAACCTTGGCAACGCTGCCACCCTGTCAGTATAAATCTACGTACAGAGGATATCGAAGCGCTTACGTTCGGTTGAAAGCAACGACCTGTGCGTCTGTTAGTGCTTCAGCACAGTCAATTGTCGGGGGGGTATCATACCGTGAAACCATGGTCGGCGCTACTTTCCGTTAGTATTGCTTGAAGAAATATTCAGGTGGTGGGGGATTGCTTACGCGTTGAGGATCAGGTTCTGGCCCATGACCTGTAGACGGATTGTTAGCCTGTGTCAAACAATACACGTTCCCCGCGGCTGCGATGTCGCGATGAGGTGACCTGGCTGTCTCCGGACGCTTTCGTGCTGTCCATATAGGGTCGTAAAAGTAGGCGAAGATACCCAGCCCTCACCATAGACTCTGCGTACGACCAGCATTGGGGGAACTTACGGCCAGACCGATGAGGCCGAAGTCTCCAACGGGCTCAGACATGTTGAGTTTGCTAGTTGTCTATGGGTTGATGGCGGGATAAAAGGTTGCAGCGACCGGGCGTGCAGTACGAGATGATGTTTGGAGCTTGGAGCTGGTGACGGGCAAAAGAGAAGAAGGCTTCGCAGTAGGTGGGGTTATGCAGATTAATAGGTATTCCGGGAAATAGCGGACACAGCGGGGCATTGCGTCAGCTCTGCATCCGGAGCCAAAGATCTCTTACAAACTCGGCCGCGGGCCATGTCAGTAATTACTTCTAAGCCCCTGTTGCCGATGCCGTCGTTTAACAAACGTTTGCCATGCCGTGTGATTGCTGTAGTCCCTCTGTTCAAGAAACGAGCCTCATCATGTAGATTAAACGACCTCGAACCAGCTTGCGCCTCTGAATTGGAAAATGGAAATTACGATACAGGGCCGGCAGACTCGGGCGGAAGTCAGGTCGAATGCTCGTTCTTCTTCTGCCCCTCCAAAGACCTTGATGCAACGGAGGGGCAGCGGCAGGTACAGGGGTGATAAAGACACGCTAGTATCAAGCAGTTATCGGCGAACTTTTGTGAGAAGCCCGGGGCTTTTCTGTGGAAAGGCTAAGATTATTCAGCGCGAGCTTAGTAGTTTTCGCGAATAGGAAGTGTTAGGTAATGTTCAAGTCTGGCCAGCCCTGGTGTCTACTGTCCGCCAGCTCGGGCGCCAAGTATCGTCACGTGAAAGCCGCAGATTTCGGGAGCAGCGCCAACACCCAACCACAACACTCAACACACTCTAACACAGTCCCACCGGTACTCGGCCCGCCAACCCTACTCCGTTCGCAGACCGATCCGGAGTTTGACCAGCTACGCCTTGTAGTCAGCATCCAGCCTACGCGACACTGCGGCATTAATCATTCCCGTCACGGTAGTCGCCCGCGCGAACAAACTGCGCCTCACCCCACGACTATCACGCCGCGACCACCACGTCCTGAAGATCGGCGAACCGCAGATTGCCACGCGACTCTGCGCGACCACACTACACCAGCCCACCTACATCGCGATAGCTAGAGCTGGTTAAGTCATCACTTTGCTAAGATTAACCTGGACTGACGCACAGCTCCTGCATCGACATGGCGTCACGAGATTTGCAGCCGCACCCCTCCCTCCCAGCACGACCGCCGCCCTCGACCTACTCAGCACCACCCTCGAGGCCGAATAATGCTGGCGCGCGGGGCCCGACCAACCCGTCCATGTTTGCGGGCTTCACACCGCGCTCAGTCGTGGCTCATGCGCCCCCGCAAGCGTCTGCTGCACCGGCCAACTACCCGCAGGCCACTGTGAGCGCTCCATACCAAGCACCCGCGTACCCGACCAGCAATGCTTACAACAACTACGCTTACCCAGCCTATGCGACAAACCCACCTGCCGCCGTGTATCCAACTGCCCCGGCGATGAGCCGCGGCTTCGCTGGCACCTATGATCCAGAAGAGGAGGCCCGAATCGCCGAGTGGAACAGCGCATACAACGCAGGTGACGCAAATGCGAAGAAGGGCGGTAACGCAAGCCTCGGTGTTCGTACGGAAGCCACCTCGACTCCCGACACTGAGACAGGGCCGTCAGCCGATGGCAAACGCAAGACTGTCGTTCGCGAGGGAGGTGGAAAGCAGTGGGAGGACGAGTCCCTGCTCGAGTGGAACCCCTTGCACCCACGCCTGTTCATCGGCAATCTTGCTGGCGAGGTCACCGATGATTCGCTTCTCAAAGCTTTCGCCAAGTACCCGTCGCTGTCGAAAGCCCGCGTCGTCCGAGACAAGAAGTCGACAAAGAGCAGGAGTTACGGCTTTGTTAGCTTCTCCGACACCGACGACTATTTCCGTGCCGCCAAGGAGATGCAGGGCAAGTACATCGGCAGCCACCCCGTGCTGATCAAGCGGGCGACGTCCGAGGTCAAGGCTGTCACAAAGCGGGAGGACAAGCACGGCAAGCATGGCAACCAGGGAAAGAACAAGAACAACAAGAACAAAGATAACAAGACTGGCACAAACAGCACTCCCGCCGTCGTTGCTTCTCCCGCCATGTTCATTCCCCGGGGTGTCCAGAAGAAGGGCAAGGGGAGCGGGCCGAGGGTGCTGGGTTGATCGGGTTGTGTGTGCGAGGATATCAGATCGAGGGCGAACACGCGGATGCGCACCTAGCAACAGTGGGTTGCATCCTGAAGAAGGATCAGACGGCTTCGAGGTTAGTTGATCATTTCTCTTATTGTTTGTTTGTCATCTTTCAATATGCTTCAATACCTTTTGTTGGGAACTGGCGTTAAATGTGTTTTGGCAACAGGAAGCACCGAAGCGATCGAGCAGGTTGGATGAGATGCATGATACATATCAACAGAGCTATACGCACTTTGCCCAGTCCCACTCTAACATAGAAGAGGAGAGGTGCTCAAGGGGTTGAGGGGGTGTGATGAAAGGCGGATACCCTAATGAAAACACATGCCTTCACTCAAATCAATGTGTCTACAGTATACGGCTTGCGCTCTTTGAACACCGCAGGGTGCTTTACGCTATTCTTTAGATGCTCTAAAGCAGAGATAGCTAACTTCACAGGAGTGCCATCTCTAAGAACTAACTTCCTAACCTTCAGTGTCTGGGATGCATCGTGCCTGGTGGTTTTTAACATGCCTACCTAGGGAAAGAAGCTATGCGCAGTTAGCCTAGGTTTGGTTGACAGGCCTGGACTGTAGTAAGAATAGGTAAAGTGTAGGAAAGAGACCTAGATGGTATTTACTACACCAACACCCCCTCCATCTGCCCATCAAGTCTCAAACAATTCAGATGATTACAGCTCTTGCACTCGCGTCTCAGCACCTTCGCTCCCCAACACAGCCTGGTAGTGTATTGATTGCGAGTTGAGAGACGTGGAAGAGTTGTGGCAGGTCTAGCCGAGGTTAGGCGGTACATGCGCCACACCCTTTCATCACGACTCCAGCGTTCCTCTCCTCATTTCTGGTTACCCGCTCTTTCACACGCATCCGTCGCCCTGGAAACGTATACAAAAACTCTCACGGCCTGACCCGAGTCGAGCTGCTGCGCGCTTTCTCGATGTCCACTTGGGAGTTGTAGCAACCACGATCTTGGGGCACTCAGGACGGCTTGTTGCCCGCAATCACGTCAAGCCCAACTCTTCGCCTTTGGAAACTGGAGAGACTCAGCCCAGCAAAGTACATCGAAGACATCCAGCATCCACTATAACTATGTGGATGCAACAACCTATCAATTGATGCTGTTGCTTCAATAGAACCAAAGAAAGCTGTTTGCCAATGTCTGCCAAAACCTTCAACACTCGATCTTCTTGGTATGGTGTCAGCAACACCACTTTGCATAGCGACATTACCCAAGCCTTTCACTGTATGAATAGGATTCACACAAAGTTGCAGGTGGCTTGCGCTGTGTGCTTACAGGCGCAATGGCCTGGCGCGGTCACCGCGCATCGCCAGTGGCGCATCGAAAATTTCACCACCTCCCGCATTCACACCTGACACAAGTGAAACATCTGCCTTTCACTGATCATCCATTCACAACATCTATCCGCCCCTGAAATATTCAAATTCTCCACTCTATTATATGAACGCGTGAGCAGTGTGGGTAGGAGGCTGTGGATCAATAATCTGGTGAACAGCTTGTCCTCTTCCTTGGTGACAGCACCTACAGTCTGGTCTGTAGGTTGTTACAATAGATAGTTGGTACCATCTCTAGGTTGAACTTAATGTGCTTGAATAGTGGATTCCAGGCCTGCAGCTTGCTAGCAGCTGTCAATAGAGCTAGCAGCTCAGCTCCCGTGGTTGACTTTGTGACTGATCACTGGAGTGTTACCCTCCAGTCAATAAGCATGCCATATGTCAATGTAACCAAGTCGAGTACATGAGGAAAGCGTGATGTATTGACTATGGGAATTCGAGCTCTATATGCACTAGGGTACAAAGATACTTTGGACACATACCTCGGGCACAGAGCCTAGAAGGTCATGGAGCATCATAGGGTACCATGGAGCACCGTGGCTGACGCCATATAGCATGAAAAGATATCCTTTTGAGCTGCGTCGGGTTGACAAGTCGTCAGCATAGGCTACATCTGAAGTGCCATGGAACAACAGCTCAGTGTCTGCCAGTTCCGCCTCAGGAATCTTCAGACCAGTACTCAGGTACATGGAGTGACGGCTAGCTGCTGAATTCCCATTGAGTCCATGATCTCCGTGAGCGACGTGTGAGAATCCGTCCGACCGAGGGGTATAACCGGAGCTGGATGGCTCAATTTATAGTACGTAGCCGGGGGAATGCAAGGCTGGTTCTCTGGGATGAGTGGGATCAGGATCCGGGGGATGCTACTTAGACAGTATAAGGGGCTCTCCGCATAGAGTGAGGTAGGACAGTAGCATTGCTATCACTGGATGAGTTGAACACGATCGTGCTGTAAGAGCGCATCGCAGTTCTCTATATACTAGTGGAGTCCAATGAAAGTCATGGATGGATTGGATCATCAAAGCTAAAGCGGGAGATCATCAAGGATATCTACATGGATACCAAGCTTTATCGATCTAAAGTGCGAACTAGTATAGGTATAACATACCTAAGTGTGAATAGGGGAGAATAACTTTAATTTTAAGCTTAAAATGAAGAAGCTCTGAGCCGTGCGGAGAAGCTGAGAGGAGGGGTAATCAGAGGCAAATCTTCACCCCCTCCTTCTCCTCTAGGCCTAGCCCTGCTGATATATTTATCCATCATCGCGCTAGATTATCATGGATCATGGATCATCAGGGTGGATCAAAAGGATATCCATCCATGACTGTCACTGGTGAAGTCTCAGCCGTGTCTCAGAGTCTCATGGAATCCCATGGTACCAAGAGTACTGGGACTGTTTCTCATGCATGGGACTGCGTGGGATCCCTAGCGTCTCACGGTGTCTCATGGTGCTGACATGCGCGGGATAAGCCTAGGCGCACTGAGACTCCGTGAGACTCCACGTGATGTTCTTGGCTCAATCCTCACTTCCAGGTTTCGTGTGACGGTGTTACAGCACAGGAACTTACAAAGTGACTGGTTGAGAGTTATGAATTACCGGGCATCCACCCGTTGCACAGATATGGCAGCGAGGGGCATGCCAAGCGCAACACGTGATTACCATCCCGTCAGCATGCGGCTAGTACGTCGCATCCCCGCCTGTCAGCAACGTCAGCCAGTAAGAATGCTTACGGCCGGACGCCGTCATCCAATAATCGGATCCCAGTCAGCCGTGCCGCTCTCGCTTCGAGCCGTCCCAGTCGTCTCGGTGCATCCGTCTCGGTCGTCCCATCGTCAACGAGACGTCGAGACACCATGCACCGAGACAACGAGACGCACTAGCCACAGAGTAGACAGTATATAGACAGCACTGAAGAGCCCTTATGGCTCGACGTGTTCAACTCATTGAGTGACAAGCAATACTACTGTTCTATCTTCGATCCGCTTTGCAGAGAGCTCCTTCTACTGCATTCGCATCGTCCCTTCGATCCGCTTCGCATCATCCCTTCTCTTTGATCCGATTCGCATCATCCCTTCTCTTTGATCCGATTCGCATCATCCCTTCGATCCGCTTCGCATCGTCCCTCCCCTTTGATACGCTTTGCAGAGAGCCCCTTCTACTGCCTAAGTATCACTCCCCGATCCTGATCCCGCTCATCCCAGAGAACCAACCTTGCATTCCCCCGACTAAGTACGCACAGTCGGACGGACCCTCACATACGGTTGGCTGTCGTCTCTCATAGCCGACTGCCCTCTTGTTTTGTGAGTATGGATTGTAACACTATCCTCCCCTTCTCTGCTTCATGTCCTCATCAGCTGACACAAAGTCTTCTCGCAGTACCTTCTTCCGGCACCGTTGCGGCGATCGCATCAATCTCGAGGGGATTGTTACAATAGTTGCCTGTTCGCATTGCGTTGAGAAGAGGTTGGAGTGTCGTATGTTGTCGCTGTCATTGCGATGCGGGAACTGTTGTCGCGATGGGGTTGCGACGTGTCTACCGGCACATATTCCTATACCGGATTTCTCGGGAATCAATCGAGCGCTCGAAAAGCTCGAGGCTCAAGAAAATGCCGTAGAGGCTCAAATGCTGGCAGATGATGAGGCTGCAGAGGTGTCTGTTATCGAGGCGCAGAGAGTGGCGACTGCTGCGCGAGAACGGTCGCGGGCGGCGCGAGCGAAGTTGTCGCGACTGCGTAAGCAGCGCAAGCTGCTAAAGCGAAAAGAACAAGAGATCTTTGACGAAGGGCGCATAGAGGCAGAGGAGCTGGAGCGGCTAGAGGAGCTAGAGGGCTTCAACCAGGAGATCGCTTCAGCTAATCCCAATGCTCCAATTGGGGCTCATGTCGTTGATTGGTCGTTTGGTGCGTAGATTCTTCGTGAGCAGGTAGACTTTATCTCCCTCCTTAGACTTTATCTCCCTCCTTTAGTTGAAGTGGCGTTTTTTTCATTTCTTGTTGGGGTACGTGATGCTGTTGTGTTGTGCTTTCCCAAGTTGAACCCGCAGTAGCTGATGGACAGCTTGGAGTTCTTCGGATTTGAGGAAAGCGGCTTCGGCTTTTGGTCCAGGCAGTGTTCTTTCGAAGAGGTGTGGGTATACGCCATGGTTCGCAAAGCATGGTGTCTTGCCGGTGGGCTCTGATAGCTTGTTGTTGGACGCCAGTTGTGCCATAGGTAGCAGTGATACCCAGTTGTTCTGTTGCTGGCTGCTGTATATTCTGGGGTATGCTTTCATAGTTCGATTTGTTCGTTCGGTCTGACCATCTGTTTGTGAGTGATATACCGTGGAAAGCTTCCGTTTTGCTCCAATTGCAGCAAGCAGTGTGGTCCAGTAATTGGACGTGAAGAGCTTGTCTCTGTCACTGATGATTGACTCTGGTATGCCATGATATCGGACGAGTCTATCGAGGATAACATGTTCTACTTGTACGGCAGCATAGTCATCCTTGAATGGCAGCATTTCCGCGTATTTGGTGCATCTGTCGACGATGGCTAATATAGCGTTGTATGATGTTTGCGTGGCGATGTCCCTTGATGGGGGTAATCCCGTCACTGTTGGCCCAGGGCTCATCTGGTAGCTCCAGCGGCTGCATTTCTCCATGTTGTCCATGTGTGCTGTGTTTGTTTTTGCGGCATTCCGCACATTTCTTGATGTAGGCGGTGACTTTGACCTTTAAGCCACTGAACTGGTAATTCAGCGTTCGTGCTGGTCCTAGCGATCCATCTTTGTTGATTTTGAGGATAGCTGTGCTGATAATTTCCTTGGTTCCTGCTATGTCGTGCCTTCGACTGAGCGCGCCTGCTCTCCCGTTGTCTTTTCCGTGGGTGTAGAGGATCTTGAACTTGTATTGACCTAGCATCTCGGACCATCTGGCTTTTCGTTGGTTCAGTACCTTCGTAGTGGTGAAGTTGACTAGATTCTTATGGTCGGTGAAGCAGACTTGAAGATCGTGAGTTGTGGGCAGCTCTCTGCCTAGATTCTCCAGTGTGTGATGGCTGCAACAATAGCAAGTAGCTCTTTGTCGTGAACGTCGTGTCGTTCTTCTGATCCTGTAA
>ML976043.1:98552-123209 GCA_010015635.1 Clathrospora elynae
CAAAGGCATACTGTACTATTGCTCTCCTTAGCTGCCTAGGCAAGGTGATTGAGAGACTTCTAGCAAATAGGCTTGGTACACTTGCAGAAGTAAGCCACCTCCTACATCCCTCCCAGATTAGAGGAAGAGCCCAGAAATCTGCTATTAATGCTGCTTTGCTCCTCCAGGACCAGATCCAAGAGCAGAGAAAGCTAGGACACATCACTTCTACTGTATTCTTGGATGTCAAGGGAGCCTTTGATTATATAGCCCAGAACAGGCTCCTGGCTGTACTTTAACAACTTAGACTCCCCTGTAGTCTCATCTCCTGGATCCAGTCCTTTCTCACTATGTAAGGGGCCAGGCTAATGATAGCAGGAAGGCATGGTAGAACAGAGTGAATTCAATGAGGAGCTCAAGGTTGAGCAGCTGCCAGTGCAATTAGACATTGGAATATCTTTGCAGCCAGCATAGCCGCATATGTGTTGCCATAGTCTTGCTGTATATCTCCCCTCACCAGCTCTTGGTCACCAGCCTTGACCACTTCACCTATCTCATTGGCTCGCTTCTTCCAGCCATAGGCTCTAGTATTGTTCACATGGGTGTTCAATCCTGGGTCGAGGATCCATCAATTGATCAGGCTTGGTTTGATTGTCTGCTTGTTTGGGCAGTCAGTGCTCATGGTGAGCTGCAATACGTGGCTGTTGAGGTTCTTGACGGTCAGACTCCAGTCATCAAACTGACGAGGCATAGCTGAAGCCACTGTTGAAGCTGCTGTCGAAGCTGCTGGGCCTGTGTTGGCCTTGATAAACGCTTTAATGGCTCGTCCGATCGGTGATCCGCTCTCCAGAGCTTTGTTGAGCTTTTCCTGAATGTCAGGCTTTGGCATCCAGCCCTTAGTGTCAATGGGACTAGGTATCGAACATGGGGAAATGCGTGATGTATTGACTATGGAACGAGAGCTCTATATATGCTGGGAACTCGGGCAACCGTACCACAGGTACAAACGCCTGGAAGGTTGTCGAGCACTGTACCTGAGGGAGCAAACGTACCATGGGCGGCAAACCTCCCGTAGGTAGCAAACAGGCTACGGGTACACATACATAGGGTACCATCCCATAGATAGCAAGCAGGCTCAGGTATGCATGACAGGCCCGGATACATACATAACTTGGGTATATACATAAAAGAGCGTGGCTTACTAGGTCGTCGCCCATGTATTGTCAAGACCCTTGATGGCCAAGAAAGTCACGCTGGACTCGTGGCGGTGTGACATCAGGCAAGAGCCCAGCTGTGGTAATGTTCCTCGGGGGGACCTTCGGTGCCTTGGCAGAACCTCGGGAATCTCGGAGGAGGTTCCTAAGCCACTATGGCTGGACTGATATAAGCATTGAATTTCTCCTTAAATAGATTTCCTCTTCATCGAACAAAATCCTGTTACCAGGCATCGGCAACCTTTGCGCAGCCCCTCACACCTCTCGGCTGTTGATGGGCAGAGGTGCTTCTTCAGCTTCTTCAATTGAGCTTACGCGGTATCGTCGCTCTGGATGAGATATATGTGACGGCGGCTGATCGTTCCGCCAATCTCCCGGGTAAAGTTGTTCAACGCTTTACTCTTGATTGTGTATCTAGCCAGCGCTCAATCATGGTTCTTCTCCGCCTGCTGGTATCTCTTGAACTCCACGGTCATCATGTCTCTCACCACGACGAAAATGTTCCCCTCTGTCTCCTCATGGTATTGTTCCGGCTCGATGCCTTCTGGATCCTCGAGCCACTCGAGGGTACGGACGCTGGAAAGATGATGCTAGAAGTCGAGCACGCGCTCCTGATCACCACAGCGCGCAAGAACAATTACAGTGACGTGGTCACCGAGTACGACAGGAAGATTGAGGATATGGTCGAGATGAGCCTCCGCACCGCCTATCCCTCCTTCGGCTTCCTCGGCGAGAAGACATTCAAGCATGGCGCCAAGCTGGCTGAGACGCCTACCTTTGTCTGTGACCCCATCGACGGTACCCTCAACTTCAGCAAAGGCGTACCCAACTGCGCCATTTCTCTGGCACTGACTCTGGACAATAGTTCCGTCATCGGCGCAGTGTACAACCCTTTCCGAGACGACCTGTACTCGGCTATCAAAAGCCAGGGTACGTTCTTGACCAAAGCGATGACCGGTCTCAAGGTTCAGCTGCCGCTGCAACCAATCCCCTCTCCAATGTCCAGTTTTAATGCCTGCCTCGTTTCCATTGAGTGGGGCAACCAGCGCTCCGGTGAGAACTGGGCTCTGCGCACGTCAGTGCGCAATACTCTCCTCACATCCAAGGCAGAAGGCAGTGCCATGTGCAAGTCAGTCCACTCCAACGGCTCTGCAGCTCTTGACTTCTGCTACGTTGCTTAGGGCGTGCTGGATTTGTTCTGGGAGGTCTGCGCTGGCTGGATAGTGCTATCCAAATCACTTCATGTACTGCTACCAGAGCCTGATGTCTATTATTGGCGCTTAGCTTTAGAATTCTCGACAAGTTGTCTCGCTTCATATAGTGCATAGAGTGTGCTAAAGTATGCTGTAGAGTACTTTGCACACTTATTGGGTTGCGAACTCAGGCTGAAAATACAGCAAAGTGTTTCAGGCCCAGCCGAACTGCACTATAGATGTCAGTAGGTCGTACTCTTCGACGTCGATCTTGCCAATCAAATACGTGTGCATCCTTCCTTATCCTTTACGTGGTGCTTGCGAGAGCCTGTTAACCCTACATTGGGACCTTTATCGATTGAAACGTGCGACACATTACATCCAATTACTGACGTCTTCGAAGTTCGGATCCCTCGAAGACATCCAGGGTCATGCATGGAAGCTCCTTCCTCTCTCAAGATGTCTGATTCCCGGTCTCCTCGCTGTGAGATTCTCCTACCCAAACGAGCAGACCACTCCTGCCATCGCAAAATCGAGGTAAGCACAAAAGGCCCTTGCTGCTAGCCCCAAACAAACGGCATCCATAACACTCTCATCACAACACACGTCAAAACAAACACCATCAATACTCTCTAAAGCATCGTTCGCAACCACGTTAATTACATAGTGTACCCTATCATCAACTCAGCACCCAGCTACCCCATCGTACCCACACAGTACATGCCCGTTGGTCCACTTTACGGCCCCCAGCCTTCTAAACAACACACTGCCATCTCGCCACGCAGCCAGAGGCTTCAGAGCAACACGAGCTCAACAACTGGGACGAATTTGGGGGTTTCATCCAGTATCTGGCACAAGGGGACACGCACCAGTAGCATCCCACCCTCGTACCCAGCCCACCAAGCGGAAGACTACCTTCTTCAGCAAGACCAAGACCAAGACCAAGGCACTGTCGAAGACCAGTCGGCCTCTCACAGCCAAGCAGAGACTCGAAGTAGCACGTCGTCGGATCCACAAGTTCGAGAAGGCCGAAGCTCGCAAGGAGCAGAGGAAGACCTGGGCCAAGGGCCAGACGCCAGTACGCAAGAGAGACAAGCTTCAATTCCGGCTGAAGAGAATCGTTACTACGAAGTTCTGATTTGATTGCGAAGGTCCTCGCAAGGATCATCCGTACGGTCGACACATACGTGTATGAGCACTACAGCTGTACTTCAAGGAGTTAGCCCGTCGACATCAGAGCCTAGACTCTCCACATCAGGAATCAGACCACCTTCATACAAATCCAAATTCTCGACATCAGAAAGCAGACTCACTTTTTTAGAAGCTAGACTTCCTACGCTGGAGACCAGACTCTCTATCTCGAAACCCAGACCCTTAACATCAGGAGCCCGACCATTTACGTTAGAAGTGCGACCATCGAGACCCAGCAGCTTGACATCCGATCCTCTCTCCCCAGCGAACCGTCAGCGAACCATCCAAGAGCGCCAACAGCGCAAAAAGGACCGCGCTACAGCCAAGACCAAAGTCAAGGCCGATCGGGAAGCGAGCAAGATCAGCTGGTTCCACGCTCACGCGAAGCTATTCAGGCTCAACTTTCGTCTTTTAACACCCGTGCATGGATAATAGAAGCAGTTCGAGCACGTCTACTTTAGGCGCTGCTTCTACGTCTATATCATCGCCTACATCTCCGTCAACGCACTGTGTTCCGACACACACGTCTGGTGGGCATACATCTACGAGCGATTGGGCCAGTAGCATTGCGCCCCCAATAGCGTCTCCGACTTCAAGCGCCCCTTCTACAACAGAACAGGAGGTACAAATCGTCGCGGCGGAGTCGAGGTTCCGCGACAAGATCAAGAAGGAGCGCAAGGAGAAGAAGGACACTGCGAAGAAGGAGCGCAGGGAGAAGCGGGACGCTGCGAAGAAGGAGCGCAGGGAAAAGCGGGACACTGCGAAGAAGGCGGCCAAGACTGATCTGGTAGAGAAGAAGATTGGAAGAGTCCGATTGTACGCGAAGCTAGCCAGGCTTAAGTTTCATCTTTGAGCGAGCGCGTCGACACCCGCTCATAAAGCAGTTCGTGGATCGGCATCTTGCAGGACTACGACTTGTGGGACTACATCCTGTCCCAGCCCGACGAGCTAGCTGCCGACGAGGCGGCAGTCAAGGCTGATTCGGCAGTGGAAATCAGCACGCTCCGGTTGTACGTGAAGCTGACCAGGCTTAAGTCCCGACCTTAATTTCGACACCCGTTCATGAGCTTTATAGCACCGACACCGAAAAGCAGTCCTTCCTTAGCAGCAGAAAAGGTGAGACGCGTTGCGAAGGAGAGACAGCGCAAGCAGAGGCGAGCAGCCACCAAGGCCGACATCCAGGGAGCGACGACGAAGAGGACGAAGTTTCGCTTGTACGCGCGGTTGTATAGGCTCAGGATTGTACATCATTGAGCTAGCCGGAGCACCTTCACGAAGCTGTCCGCGCAGATTTGCATTTCAACCGGAACGTCATCGGAAGTCCCTGGTGTTTCGTCCGAAGAAGCAAAGGCGAAGGAAGAACAGAAGAAGCAGAAAAACAAACTGAGCGAAGATCGACCAGGAAGGAGGTACGCGAAGAAAGACACGCTAAGGAGTTGGGGCTATAAGATCAAGTACAGGGCGACCAGGATCGCTGGCGGCAAGTTCTGAGCGTTCGACATTCGGTGTATGAACGGAGGCAACGGTGGAGATTCTGGTGGTTACTCGGGCGATTAGATCTGCACAGAAGCTCGGCTGAATGGGGGTCAGCAGCATTCGCAGCGTTCACTTCTCCAACGACGTGCGGGATCGAAAAGAAGTGGACTTCACTCACTGGCCGGGTGTGTACGTTCATCCTGGGCAGTTCAAGCACGCTGCAGACAGGCCGAGAGAGGCTGAGGCGTGGGAGAGGTACCGGAATCGGTACTGGAGGTGGAGAACGCATGCCCACGAGAAGAGAGAGGAACGTCACATTCGACCGCATGGCCAACGTCGGTGGTTCCAGCACTCCGTTTCCTGAAGCAGGTGAACACGCCTGGTACCCGAACGTCACCTGCTTCGTCCACGTCTACGCGCCGACCACGGTCCACACGGCCACTGCGAAGGCCTCGCCAGAGACGCGAGTCGAAGCTGAGAGTTCGTCTGAGTCGGATTCTGGGCGGCCACGCCGAGCTTCATCAGCGCGTACTTCGAACCTTGGTGTTATTGATCTCGAGAGTCTTGACCGGAGACCAAGCGGCAAGAGACAGGCTTTTCTCGAATGGCTGATTACTCAGCTACAGAAGTTGCTTGGGAAAGTGACCTAGGACGACAGGGGGACGGCTATAGTAATGAGCATTCGAGCACCACAGACACGGTAACAAGAGCGGTACCAGCTCGACAGCCCTTCAGTCGGAATTGCAGATCCCGGAAGCCTCCTAATTGGAACAAACAACGTGAACGGTTGTGGCGTTGGCGGAGACTTCGACTGGGAGCTCTGAAGTGGCAGATGCACGAGGTCGCGCGTCGCGGAACCAAAGGCTTTCGGAAGTGAGCACGGACTGCCCGCATTCATCGCGTCTGAGCTGCACTTTGCCATACTTCACACCATGTTCGCTCGCAGCACCCGCAGCACCCTCGCCGCCGCCTCGAAACGACGGTACGTATGTCCATTGTGTCTTCGCCGAGCTAGAAGATCCCAATTGGGCGACGCACGCCTTCCTACACAAATCAAGAGCCAATCTTTCCAGACCGAGAGCCAGCCACCACCACCCCAAGATGATACGCCTTTTCGCAAGCTTCTGAAGGATGCCGCCAAACAGCAGAAGAAGGAGAAAGGCTCTTCTTTTGAACAGCCTGCCACATCAGCAAAAAGCACAGACCCACGGTTAAAGAAATGGGAACTGACGGTCGGGATCGAAGTGCATGCCGAACTGAACACTGCACGCAAGCTCTTCTCCAGCGCTGCCACATCGATCAGCGAGACACCAAACACTCATGTCTCCCTCTTTGACCTCGCCTTTCCGGGAAGCCAGCCCCACTTCCAGAAGGAGACACTAATACCCGCCCTACGCGCCGCCCTAGCCTTCAATTGCGAGATCCAGCATAAGAGCAGCTTCGACCGCAAGCACTACTTCTACCAAGACCAGCCGGCGGGATACCAGATCACGCAGTACTACGAACCTTTCGCCACGGATGGCAAGCTTACCCTCTACCCGCATGACTTCCCTCCCGGCGCAGCCCCGCAGCCCGGCCCATTCGACATCGGCATCAAGCAGATACAAATGGAACAGGACACGGCCAAGACCGTGCAGCAGCCGCCTTCGACCCACCTCCTCGACTTCAACCGCGTTTCTCACCCCCTAATCGAGATAATCACCCTACCTGAGATCCACGACCCTGTGGTTGCTGCCGTCGTTGTCCGCAAGATACAAAATGTCCTCAAGTCAGTCAATGCTTGTACCACGGGTATGGAGCTGGGCGGTCTGCGCGCCGATGTGAACGTTTCTGTTCGTCAACGCGGTGGAGATTCCTCCGAAGCTGGTCACTCGTACCACGGCGTTACCGGCTTGGGCCAGCGCACCGAGATCAAGAACCTGGCGAGTGTGAAGGCTGTCGAGGATGCCATCATCGCTGAGCGAGACCGCCAAATCGACTTGCTCGAGAGCGGAGGCGTCATTGAAGGCGAGACGCGTGGCTGGACGCTTGGAAGCAAAACCACAAAGCGTCTGAGAGGCAAGGAGGGCGAGATCGACTACCGCTACATGCCCGACCCGGACATCCCCCCAGTCATCATAGGATATGTAAGCAGTCCCGGCCCCTTGATTTGCGCGCCTTGCTGCTAACCACATCCAGGACCTTATTGAGCATCTCAAGCGAACCCTACCAAAGCTGCCCGACGTGAATGTAGATTCCCTCGTTCAAACCTACGGCCTCACCACCAAAGACGCCATCACGCTTCTCTCCCTCGACGACGGCAGCCGCCTAGATTACTACCTCGAAACCGTCAACATACTCTTGAGCCAAACAAAGGGGCAAGAAAGCGATGTTCCCTTGGAAACTATCGGCAAGATCGCAGGGAACTGGTAAGTCCACCGTCCAAACATATACAGTGGGGTCAAACTAATATCGCCAAGGGTACTAATGGAGCTGGGCTCCCTCTTCCATTCCGAACCCTGGGACCCGACGCGCATCCCGCCCAACTTCCTTGCCGGCACCATCTCGCGCGTGCGCCGCAAGCAAATCACCTCGCCCTCCGGCAAGCGTCTCCTTAGCATCAAGTTCGACGGCGACCGGCGCACCGTTCAGGAGATTGTCCAGCAAGATAACCTACTTCTCAGCCCCCTGAGTAATGACGAGTATATGAGCTTGGCACAGAGTTTGCTGGATGAGAAACCGGAGATGGTGAAGGATATTGTGGAGAAGAAGCAGACAAAGAAGGTTATGTGGTTTGTGGGACAGATGATGGCAAGGACCAAGGACGGGAGTGTGGAGCCGGGGAGGGCCGAGGAGGTTCTCAAGGGGTTGATGGGGTTGGGTGAGGAGAAGTTGTAGGTGATTTTGTGTGTAGTGTGGTGAAAGGTGGATACCCCAATGAAACACATTCCTATTGACATTGCGTATTATGCTTGCAGCTCGCGCGAGTGATGGACGTAAGGGTCTGGCGGCACCCTAATCGGGTCGTCGGCGCATCGTTGGGGCAGATTGGAAGGATGGGCCATACAGACTGCGTTGATTACATATCGTATGGATGGTCCTTCGGCAAACCGACACGAACACCTGAGACCATCGCTGTCGGTTTTTGGGGCTTGGTTCATCGCACCTGCCCTTTCCATCGATCCTCGGATACTTTGTCACCACCAAGTTGCGTATGGAGCATTCGGTATCTCGACACCAGATAACAGGAGTAAACAGCGCAAAATAGGACGGAATTGCACGAAATGCTGTGGGCGAGATTCTTTGCTGTGAGGCAGATGAGAGCGTTCTGTCACCGACCTTCTAACCGTTGTTACGACATCGCTTGGTAATTTTGCATCGCACTGGTTCAGCGAACTGAGGAATTGAACTGGGCAAGTCAGACGCCGGAGATCTTCTGGTTCGTAAACCAATGTCAATTCTGTATTAAAGTGTACTGAAGCTCAACAGGCCATACAATCGTGTATGAAAACTCGATACCCTCACTTCTCTCAGCAGTCACCGAATCGCCAATTACAATGCTTGGCTGAAGATACTCGGGTGACATCGTAACCGCGAGGCCACTTCTCTTCTGTTCTATCACCTCAGAACTATTGCTTTCTTGAGTGGTCACTCAACAACCCAGAAGCTGAATACCCTTGTCTCACTCAGCAGACGCTCATCGACCTTCACATCGATAACAAAGCCATTCAGGCAACCCTCACACCATGTCTCCCCAACAAACGCCAGTACAACTCGAACGCCTCCGCGAGCGAATTACGGCCATCAAACAAAACACGTCCTACCTCGCCGCCAAGCTCACCGATAGCTTCGGCAAGAAAAGCCTAGGTAGGAAAGGCGACTCTGCTCGTCGCAAAATCGCCGAATCGCTCCGCGCTCAGTTTCCCGCTCACCAGGCCAACTCGAGTGACGCCGATAATAGTGGGAACGGAATGCAGTATGACAGCCCAGGAAGTTTCGACAATGAGACCCGGGCAATCGAGTCGGCGGGTTCGAAAGCCAAGAGTGATAGTATGGATCCTATGGTAAGGGAGGGGGTAGGGGAGAGGGAAAGTTGGCGCGGGGAATATTCCTTGAATTCGGCAAGGATGCGAAAGTTGAAGTTGGCGGAGTTGGAGGAGAAGTACATCAAGGGGGGGAAGTTTGCTACTGTAAGAGAGTTTATTTTTGTTGTGGCAGGACTGAGGATTTGAGAGAGAGAAGCTGACGATTTTTGCTTTTTTTAGGTGGGCAGAGCTCAGGGCAAGGAGTTGAGCAGCATCCTGCAGTCGTCTTTTGCGGACCCCCTAGACGATGATGTGGAACAACAGCAGCAGCAGATGATAACACCCGGCCCCAGCCCCAGCCCCAACCCCAGCCTCACAACCACAAACCCCTACGCATCACCCTCACCCGTACAAGAAGAAGAAGGAGAAACCGTATACGAAACCTCAGCAAAGTCTGGAACCACCCAGCCCCCCACCAACCCCTCACCCCAAATATCAAACCCACACTCAAACTGGTCATCCATCCACCCTATAACCCCCTCCCCCACCTTCTCAACCTTCCCCATCTACAACGGCGCCCCGATATCCCCCATCCAGCCTTTCGACCCTTCGACTTTCGATCCTAAAGACTACACGAGACCTGAAGGCGAGCACAGCCGCGAGTGGTTCGACCGCGATATCGGGTCGGCCAGGCATCCGTTCTACGGCACGACGCCCGAGCAGCGGCGCAGGTGGTGGGATGGGCTGAGTGGGTATACGAGGAGTAGTAGTGGGTTTACGAGGGGATCGCCGATGCCGTTACGGCAGGAGGTTGAGCCGATGAGTTTGGGTGGTGGGGATGAGGGTAGGGAATCTCTTGACGAGCCGATGCAGTATCATGACCGGTTGCTTGGGTCGGCGTCGCAGTCTTGTGAGAGCGTTGGGGGCGAGGTTGAGCCGGTCAGTTTGGGTGGTGGGGAAGGGAGGGGGAGTGGGAGTGGGAGTGAGGTTGAGCCGGTGCAGTATCATGGCCGGATGCTTGGATCGGCGTCGCAGTCTTATAAGAGGGTTGAGAATGAGGCTTCGCCGGTAAGCTTAAATGATGTGAACGGGAAGGGTATGAGTAGGGGTGAGGCTTCGCCGGTTCAGTATCACGACCGGCTGCTTAGGTCTGCGTCGCGGTCTTGTGAGAGGGTTGAGAGTGAAGAAGATATCCAGCAAAGATATCTGGAGATTCGGAGTCCGGAGGCGACGAGGAGGGTGCTGGAAACGGGTGATAATGGGTCTGAGAGGGTTGCGGAGGGGTCGAGACCGCCTTCTGAGGATCAGCAGTCGACGCCATCGGCGCTGCGATCGGTTGCTCAAGGCGAGGATGCGGCGCCTCCGGAGACTGAAGAGCAAAGATTCGAAGAGAAACAAAACGGGAAGAGGAACAGCAGAGGTTGTGCTTTGCTGCATAACCTCTTCTGTCGTCCAGGGGCATGTACGCCCGACTGCCCTGTTGCACCCAACACCCGCATACCTCCCGCCAACGACATCGCGGCGCCGCAGAAGTACGGATTGTGCTACTTAACACGCACATTTCGGGGGAAAGCCACCGTAAAGGGGAAACAAGGACGATATGTTGCCGAACAACCCCAAGCTAAGCAATCGACAACCGATGAAGGTAACCAATACGATACCGGAGCAACGGATACAGAGACATCCCGCTCCCGCATCCCTCTCCCATCCTCTTGGCGCAGGCCAGGCAGAGTCTCAGCCCAAGTATCCAAGCCCGAAGAGACGCAGATGAAGGGTTCCACCGGACCGCCAGTGAGCCTATCGAAGATGATACGGCGAGCACCAGAAAGTATAATTTCTTCTCAATCGCTAGTGTCTGATGCAGGAGGAAGTCAACGTTCAAGAACCCAGGACACGCAAACACGAGCACGAGCACGAGCACGAGCACGACCCCAGCCATCCACGTCAAGTCTCAGCGCCCGCCTCCGTACCACAACCCTCGAAGACATCCAAGGCCTCCAAACCACAGGCGCCGTACACCAAATCCGCATGCTCTTTCTCGACATTGAACACGACCGCCACAACCCTTACGCCACATTCCCCCGCCGCACTCGCACGCATAATAATCTGATTGCTGAGCCACCACATGATCATCTCACCGAGCAACCTACACCGACCAAACATCAGAACCCCCAAGAACTCCTCTCCCGCCGCTACGCGCACCAGCGCCAAATCAACGCGCTCGCGGCTCACGCGGCGCGCAGACAGTACCGCGGGAATGCGTCGACGCACTCGCATTCTAGTTCTCTGACACTGCCAAGGAGCTATAGAGAGCCAGTTGCACATGATGCGTATGGGCGCGTACCGAGTATTGCTGGGCGGTTGCGGGAGCAGGAGGGGAGACTAGGGGACGGGGATGCTAAGGAGGTGGAAAGGGGGGTGAGTCAGTTTTCGGGGGAGGGGGAAGGCTGGTCTCAGAGTCAGAGTCTTTCTCCGGCCCCGAGTCATGTTTCTAGAGGCGCACCGCGCTTGCGGGGCGGGAGGCCGTCGTCGGCGGTATCTTTGAGGCATGTGCCGAGGGTGGGGAGTCCGCTGGCGGTGGTTGAGAGTGCGGATGATCCTTCTGGGGGGGTTGGGTCCAAGGGGAGGGGGGGTTGAGGATGGAGGGCGCGCTACTAGTTTGGAAGGGGGTAGGAAAGAGAGGGAGAAGGAAGAGGAGCAAGGGACTGAAGAAGAGTTTCGTATGCGGAAACAAGGGGAAGGTAAAGCAATTATGAAGTAGAAAAAAAGCGGATGGTTCGACTAGGTATAGAAGGTTGAAAGTTTGATTCTGGATTTTGTTAAGGTTGTGTTGGACTAGCATACACGTATAATTTAATGTATATTAAACCTAGGTAAAAGGTTAGAAGATCTAGAAACTAGGATTGAGAAGAAGATATATATAACGCTGTAGTGTCGCTAGATACGAGGGTATAGATTAGAGATAGTATTGTTCCTACTTTACTATCCCTCTTGAAAGCTAGCATACCTCTATGAAGGACGATAATTCGTTTACTACACAGGTAAGTACACAAGATGTTAAAAAAAATCATCTATGCTAGTGTCTCTTACTCTCTTACTTTCTCTTAACTATGATGCGCATCCTAGTAATTCAACGTCGGCAAGGATTGCGGCAATATCTGCCTCGGACGTTGAGGAATTCGTGGTGTTGACTGCGGGCTCCCTAGGCGCCGGCTTCGTGGTCGTCAGTCTGCCGCACTTGAGGGTCGCGTCGGGGTTTGCCTTCTTGGACGGACCTGGTTCGACCTGGAGGTTTCCTCGGTCCCTCCACAAGGGGTAGGCAGAGGCTGTAGATGTCTTCTGGATGATGCGCCCGATGTTCGGCAGCACTCCGACGGCAAGTGTCTCTCAGTTAATGTCGGGCAAGAATACCTTGGTACCCTCCGTGGTGTAGAAATGTGGACGGTCGATCTTGCCAGTCTTAGCGTTGAGCAGAAGGAACGTGACTCAGGTCGTTGCTAGGGTTCCTGGCTTTGGAACCGGGTGGCCGTACCCGACAGACATAAGTTTACTATTAAAGTTAATTTAGTAGCGTGTAGTGTCGGGAGTTTGTGTTGCCTGTAAATATAAACATCAGTAATATCCTACGAATCTCGTACACCTGCTTACCATGTTGCTGACTTTGTGGATGGAATGAAGTGAGATCGAGTTTCGACGCCGGTTGTATACGAAGGGTCAGAAGACTAATAAATCTAAGAGCAGCTGAATGGGGAAATGTATGTCGAGTCGTGTGGAGATGTGAAGGTGTGAATGTTAGAGAACAACGGGGAGAAAATATGGGCGTAGCTACGAGAGGTGATATAAGATGTTCAGAGTTGCGAGACTTGACAATAGTATAACTAAGACAGAGAGAAAGCGGAGGTGAAGGAGGCTCAATGCACTGTCATCTTGTCACAGTGAATTTCAAACAGAATGTTTCTTTACTCTGCGGGCTCGTTTGTACCGATCAAGTGAGAGAGCCCAACGATCAGGTATTCAGGGATGGTTGGTATCGCTTCTTAATAGAAATATATATGATCTTTGTTGACAACGGGAGCATACGAGTGACTACAGTATGGAGCTGAAGAGACGAAATTGGCAGCGAGTCCCTTTAGGCACCACTTTTTTGGCGTCTTGCTGTACTTTGCGTTCGCTCGTATGCGGCTTGCAGTACATTGATACATGCAGTCACTCCTGGGGTTGCGGATCGTCCCATGAAATAAGCGATACTTCGGCCAGTAAGCTGATGTGATATTCTAGAGTCGATACAGCGTGATCTTGAATTTCCGCAGTGAAGGAGCTGCTTACCCATAGCGGTAACACTGCTGCTTATTGCAGGCGAAACGGCGCTGTAGTGAGGCGTAGCTGTAGAGTAAGCTTCTGATAGGTGAAGTTTTAAAAAGCATTCCCACACCGCTACTGCTGCAATTAACAGATACTCATAACCTCGAAGCGTTGAGGGTTTGGTATAGCACAACATGCAGCGAAACGGTTGCGAAGTACGCAATCCATTCAGCGACGCATTGTGAACTCGGGGTTTCGGCAGCACGACCCATGTCCTTCATCGATAAGGCTGTTGGGTCGGGCGGATAAATGCCTCGCCATGGGTTGAGCATGACATCTGCAACTCAGCGGCAGGTCGTTGAGGAAAGGTTTGGACAAAGATGGTGCGCTGTCGAAAAGTGCGCTATCGACAAAACGCCATTGCTTGACCTACCTACCTTATTTCCGCGGTACCCGCCCCACAATTGCTGACCAAAGCTCAGCTCTACCGAGGTGACAGCAAAATCACAATATTTTAAGGTCTTATAATAGGCAGCGGGTTTTCGGAGCCCCCCTCCCTGCTTATAGCATTTTAAGCACCTTTAAGTACTAAGTACTAAACTATTCTATATTTTAATAGTTGTTTACTACTTACACAAGTATTTTAAGTTTGAAATTTTATAGCTAAAGCTATCTTGTAGCGTTTTGTATTACCTTAAAAACTCCGAACTCTTCTTATTAAAATCGGATTTTCTAAGCTTTATAAGAAGCTAAATAAAGCTATAACGTTACACCATGAGTAAAGTAGTACTAATACTTGGAAGCTCCGCTTGGTCTGTGGGACGGGTACGACATTCCGATGGCGCAGCTCTAGACTTTGCGGCCTGAAGCACATGGGCTGCTCGTCTCCTGTAGTACTCATTTGCTTGGCGAAGGAGTGATCAGAGCGAACGGTCAAAGGAAGGAGATGGTGATGCATTGATACGGCAGGCTGAGATGCTTGACCGACCAGACAGCGATTTTGCGTTGAGCTGACACGGTGCTGCCACTTGCACTCGCTGCTTCCGAAGAGGGTGCATTTGGCGAGGGCCCCAACTCCGGGCATGGGCAGCGGGCCAGAAGTTATGCTTAACTTGCTCTAACCTTATCTCCAACCTCACAGGTGTAAGCGAATCGGCTGATTACTGAACTCTCGCATGGCTATCCACATATAGTAAAATCTCGGATGACTCCGCACTTGTTGTTCAGGAGTCCACAATCGATCTCTCGTAAAACCCAATTGGTTACACGGAAAAAATCAGGAGTCATTTCCTTGAAGTGAGAGAGACAGATGTAATGTGGAGAAGCCAACGCTGGGCGAGCTCGACAAGTCGGATGACGCGGCTTGCTCCTGAGCATGCCGATAACGACAGGCAATCACAGGAGTCGTAAACGTGGAGGTTGAAACAACATCCGAGTGTGCTGCTTGGCGGGCTTGAGTGTGATCTGTGCCAACTCGGGCCTTTGTCTTCCCCGGGTAAGCTGAGACGCCATGCTTCATGGCGGCCTGTAGAGGGTGAGTTGATAGTGGCTCGAGAATTGGCAGTCTTTCACGTTTTTTTGCGAGCCTTGGAGACGAGTGGGTAACAAAGCCCGGCGAATATGGCAGCTGCTGCCTGCTTCGTCCTGTAGGGCAAAATGCGGACATGCTTGCAACATAAGCGACATTTTACGCAAGATTAAGCACTGGCTGACGGGACGCTGCGTTCGTAATCGTAAGAACAGGAAAAGTTGCGATGAACCACGGCGCAGAGGTCTCCTTCCGGCAGTCGGGGATGCGACGATCCTGTCATACCGTCAGTGTGGGTTAACTCGGATCCTCATGGCACGGTGTGAGTTTACAGCACAGACACCAAGCTTAACAAGGCCGAGACTCCAAGTGAATTGGCTGAGAAATCGCGATTACGTTACTGTGGAGCGAGCGGGCGCCTGCGCAATGGAGGATGCGTAGCGGGTACGACATCTTCCACGTACGCCGTAACGTTGCCGGCGGTTGTTTACTTGAGAGAGAGTCCGAGGGCGAAGGCTGTGTCAATTAGTGTGCTATTCTTCCCTGCCTTGTGTGCGTTTGCATCCTTCTCCAAAAGTACCCTTCCACAGCAGTCAGCTCAACCCCAGTTTCCCCTTCTAGGCCGCCGACTCAGATTCAGGGCGCCTTGGGCCAAGCAACGCCATGGCCTGCCAAAACGCAAGAATGCGGTGGTTCGCCGACACGACTAGGTCGCCTTGGCCGTGCTTGGTGAATAGATCCTCAAGGAGCTAGCCATATATCGTTTGTACCACAAGACGGAATGGCGGGCTAGAAAGCACACACCGCGCGGGCTTGGAAGGTGTCAGAGCTGGGGCTGGAGTGGGCCCGCCAAGGGATCGAAGGCTTGTCGAATTTAAAGATTGGGTTTAGGTTGGCTGGCGCTGTTTTGACGTTATGCGGCGACACAAAGCTTGGCTGGTCGCAGCTGACACCTGGAATTGCGGCGGAATCGGCACGAATGGCTTCGGAGGGTGCGAGCCTTGAATATTGCCATCCCCGAAGAAATTATATGGGTTTATACTGGCGATTACTGCTCCATGGCACAGCACGGCGTGGTTGAGTTGGGGGCGCAGACGTCGCACCGCTGGGATGGGCGGCCGTGAGCAGCTAACGGCGTCCAAATAAAGCTCGTCCCGGCCACTAGCGTGGCCTTATTTCCCTATCAGACGCCACTCCAGGTCTGGGCGGCGATCAAGAGCAAGACCCCAGCGCCGAGAAAAGGTCCACAGACATTCCTGGATTCCAAGCCGCAGCAGGTACATGAGGACGGATGACCGCTGATGCCTTTGCGAAAGTTTCGCTCCCTCTCCGCCTGCCGCAGCAACCATCCTCTACCAACATTTTCTTCGAGCGGACCCTCACGCGCACGCCTGCCACAGGTTCCATTTGTTTCATCACCGGCTCCGTTTCACGTCACTGGAGCCTCCCGCCGCGCCTGCCCGTCCACCGGCACGGCCGCATATAGAGGTTGCAAACGCATATCACGACACACGTCGTCACAGTTACACGTCCTACAGTAAGTGTCTATTTCTGGTCTTCATCTCCCTATAGCGATTGTTTGTGCGAGGCTCGGCTCGCTGTACGCGTTCGTCCGACAAACATGCGCACTAAGAATTTCCCCGTGTCTCCCGGAAACCCTGCATGGATCGCAAGGCTGCCTTCAACGTCAAATATTCCACCATGCACGAGTCGCATTGTTCGCGGTGTGGAAGATGCTCGTCTGCGCGGTGCTTCATGTATCACCTAATGTATTTCGCTTTCCGTCGGTTCCTTCCACATCGAGCACCACGCCTTGGCTAACATCAACCTGGTAGGCACATGGGACTCTCTCTGACCGATTCTCCACAATCTTCGGTTCCCGACACCGCTCACAACTAATTCGACTACAACGACACGCAGACCGCCTTCACCATGGAGACTTACCATGGCCATGTCCGCACGCCAAACGATGCCATCATCCTATTCGAGGCCTGCCGCATTGGCATCCTACCGCGAGTGCAGCGCCGCCTATCTGAGAAGGAGCGCCAGCAGATTAAGTCGGGGTCAGTATTCGTCTGGGATGAGCGGGAGGCGGGCATGAGGCGGTGGACCGACGGCAAGTCTTGGAGCGCGAGTCGCGTGTCCGGCAGCTTCTTGACCTACCGAGAGATGGAGGGCAAGCGGGGAGGCAGCGCAGTGCCTACTGCTCCAGTACCCAAGCGGGCAAGTGGAAAGTCCCCCGACGGCTCAGAATCGGACGGCGAGGGCCCAGATGGCTACCGCTACAAGGCCGACGGTCTCATGAAGCAGTCGTTCAGCATCACCACCTCGAGCGGCCAGCACCTGCACCTCATCAGCTACTACTCGCGATTGAATTCGAACAACCTCCCGCAACCATCAAACGATGCGCAGCTGCGACACATCCGGCCTCCAAAGAACATGTACCCGGAGTCGACGGTCAACGACACCCAGGTAGTACCGGCTGTTACTCGAGGACCGATGCCTGGCTCGCCGTATAGCGCACCTGGACACAACATGGGGCCGGGCCCGACTTCACCACATGCATACGCACGCCCTGGACCCATAGCGCCCATGTACATGGTCCCAGGATATCCGCCTACTCCTCCGAATGGGACACCTCCGCTACACGCCTACTACCCGCAACACCCCTACTTCTACCCCGGCGTCATCTATGCTCAGCCTCCGTACCACCCTCAAGGCCACGTCTTCGACCGCCCACCCCCGCCAATGGGTCATCCCCATGCCCCTCAAGGTCACCAGCCCATGTACATGCAGCATCCCGCCGCCTACGCGCACGCCGCCCATGCAGCTCAACAGCATTACATGGCGGCTCCACCAGTACGGGCCCCGTCTGCAACTGAGCAGGCGCAATATCAGCACCAGCATCTCCAGCATGGAAATGGCGTAGCGCCTCCCCCAGGACCCATTCCAGTTGTTCCCGAGCAAGGCCCACAGCTCCCTGCTCTTAACGGAGCTGCCGCTTCAGCAGGCGCAAGCAAGCCACCTACTCCAGAACCCTCTGACAAGTCACAGTTTCGGGCTCCAGAGTCAAATGCGAATGGTGCGGCAGCCTCGCGACCACTCCCAACACTGGGCTCTCTCCTCAATAGCAATGGCCCGGACAAGGAGAACCAGAGTAACAGTCGCTCTGGCAGCCGCAGTCCAAACACCGCAACACGCTTTCCTCGCGATCTTGCACCCGAGCGACTGGCTAAGAACAGTACTGCCGCGGACAGCAGTGCGCTGAACAAGCTCAACAGTGTGTTTGTGCGGTCATAGCACTGCACTCTAGCACACTCGAGCGAACCAACCCGACGGAACAATAAAAAAAAAGTAAGAAATCCCTTCAGACAGCATCACCAGTCCTCGCTTGGTTGCTTTTCAATGCGGATTATGCTCGCTCGTGTGCCGGACTACGGTAAATTTCCCTTCTCACGCGTACAACGATTGTTCTCCTTTGTCAGAAACGGTGGTGATTATCCGAAGCATTTACGACGGCATATGGGCGGCGTTTGGTCGGACATAATAGCTGCATGGCACGGTATGAGCAATGGGCAATGTGGGCTACTGCATAACATGGAGTTCTAGGGTGTATGCATAGTCTCTTTGATAGCATCTAACCTTTTATGTAACGAATTACTTAGGTGCGACAGTAGCATGGCTATCTTTGAACAAGGTGTCGAATTTGAGTTTAGAGTTGCGTGTGTCACTTTAGAGTTATTTTCATGCTTACCGTATAACCCCGCGAGAGAGAGCTAAGCTAGTCCTAGCGGCCGACATACAACCGAATGAAAGATCCCTATTTAAGCCTCCTGTAACTCTCGCGAAATTCTATCACAATCGTTATGGCGCGATAAGCGATAAGCAACGCATTGATCTCATCGTGAACACTAATCAATCGGTCCGTCAAACTTCGCCCAACATCAACTCTATACTCTGCGAACCGAGCCCACACACTAAAAATGCAGCTTCCTCTTTTGGCAAGCGTGTCGCCTATCATGCAGCATCGTCGGCCTATCTCCAGTAGGCCGCGGATCAACACGCACAGTAGTACCCCGCGTGGTACGGCACTTGCATATGGCTTGCGTACAGGACAGGGTTCTTATCATTAGACGTCAACGGCGCACAGCAACTCACACAATGTTTCTTGTCGCCTTTCCATCCACTGCCGACGTTGAACACCTTACGTCTATCTACATAAACACCTACGTGGACTACTACGGCTGACTCAGCCCTTTTCTCAATGCTCATCATCATCTGCCCGCATTGAACCCTCCTCAACTCTAATCAGCAGGAAGTGGGAAGCGGACGCATATACGATGGCGACTATAACGGACCCCGAGAAAGACACGGTGGTTTCGGGAAACACCACAGGCCTAACCAAAGTCGTCAGAAGCCTCGATGAGAAGTTGCTGAAACACTCGCATGATGCGGACGCGGCGATGAAGGCGTTTGAGAGCATGGAGGGCCAGGTTGTGGAGTTGACCGAGGAGAAGAGCAAGGCGCTGCTCAGGAAGATTGATTTGCATATGATGCCTGTGAGTACTTCGTTCCTTTTCCTTTGGCGATTGTAGACCGGGAGTGCGAAATGGGCGTACGACTAACATCCACAGATCATGTGCATTATCTACGGGCTCAACTATCTCGACAAGACGACGTTGAGCTATGCGAGCGTCATGGGTCTCCGCCTCCCGCCTTCAGACGACAAACTGAAGTCTGGGATTGGGCTTGTTGGGGACCAGTATTTGTGGCTGGGGAGTATGTTTTACTTTGGATATATCGCTTGGGAGTATCCTACCACGCGATTGCTGCAGGTGTTGCCGTTGGGGAAGTACTGTAAGTCATCACCCTTTCCGTATCACGCCTACTGTCCATATCAAACACCGGTTTTTCTCTGTCGAATGCCATTTAAGGGTTGGGAATTAAGCAGAGCTAACGTTTTGTAGCGGCTTTCAACATTATCATGTGGGGAATTGTTCTATCGTGCTTCGCAGCAGTGGAGAACTTCGCCGGTGCGGTGGCTGTAAGGTTCTTTCTGGGCGTGTTTGAGGCAGCGGTCACGCCTGGCTTTGCGCTTTTTACCTCGCAGTGGTATACCAAGAAAGAGCAAGGAGCCCGGACGGGGATTTGGTTTAGCTTCAACGGGTGGGCGCAGATCTTCGGCGGATGTGTCGCGTATGGCATTGCTGTGGGTTGTCGCAAGTCTGGTACCTCGATCGAACCTTGGAAAATCGTCTTCCTGTTTACTGGGCTGCTCACAACATGTCTCGGCATTGCGTTCCTCTGGATCGTGCCGGACAACCAACTCAATTGTCGCTGGCTGAGTAAGGAAGATCGAATACTTGCCGTTGAACGCATTCGTGTGAATGCCCAGGGTGTTGGGAACAAGCACTTCAAGTGGTACCAGCTGAAAGAAGCTCTGCTTGATCCATTGAGCTGGGCGTTTTTCTCCTACGCGCTGATTGCCGATATCCCGAACGGTAAGCTGCGAAACCCCCAAATGACACAGATCTCATCATTGACATCGGTTTGTAGGCGGCATATCAAACTTCTTCTCCCAACTAATCGTCGGCTTCGGCTACACGCCCGAACAATCCCTTCTCTACGGCACCCCCGGTGGCGCTGTCGAAGTCGTCTTCCTCATCGTCTGCGGCTGGGCCGGTGACAAATACGGCTACCGCGTCTTGATTTCCATGACTGGTCTCTGCACCGCTATCCTCGGCATGGTCCTCATTGTCGCTTTGCCGTTGGCGAATAACAAGGGGAGACTGGCGGGCTACTACTTGACGCAGGCCAGTCCGACGCCATTTGTTGCGCTGTTGAGTCTGATCAGTAGTAATGTGGCCGGATATACGAAGAAAACGACTGTGGCGGCTATGTATCTGATTGGGTATTGTGCTGGGAATATTATTGGTACGTCCTAGTCTACCCTCAACCGACGGTCAGCTAACTGATACATTGTTTAGGTCCCCAGACGTTCCGCCCAGAAGATGCACCCCGATACGTCCCGGCTGAGATTACCATCATCGTATGCTGGGTTGTGTGCTTGGGAATATTGACGTTCATCCACTGTTACTGTGTGTGGCAGAATAAGAAGAAAGCGCAGATCCGGGCGTCGCCCGAGTATGTGAGGCTTGAGAACCAGGAGTAAGTCACCGCCCATCCCTTTTGCTGGCTAATGAGTTGAACGATATGGGTGAGAGGCTAACGCGGGGTGTAGATGGCTCGATCTTACAGACAGAGAGAACCCGGAGTTTGTGTACACGCTATAGGTAAGAGGCTACGCGTATTGCATGAAGGGACTCTCTGCTAGTCTAGTCTCCTCAACTCCCTGCCATGTTCGCTCGTATTCCACCGTCCGCACCTCTCCTCATAAACTCGATCACTACTATTGGTCAAGTGTCATATATTTTTGCTTTATGCAGAAGTCTAACAGATGCAAAGAATTACAACCTCCTTCATTTTCTTGTTTGCTCTCTTCAATGTTGGACTAGCCAAATCAAGCTTGCGGGTTCCTGGTAATTACACGACCCACTCGAGCAATAAAAATTGCGCTGCGAACCGAACCACCTCAATTTCAACTCAAACAATTGTCTAAAATACCGCGCTCATAATAGCGGACATCACGGGAGAGTTCAACCGTAAGGTCACACCGGTTGATGCGATCAGGCTCGGCGTTTTGCATGTTGTAGACGCACTGCAGAAACTCAAGGACTTCTCTTGACGAGACCATTCAGAGAGGATTGGAGGACATTAAGCAATACAAAGGCTACGTAAGTGTCCCTACAATTGACAAATACTGCCATCTTCTAACTGAATGTGCAGGACCATATCGAGTGGGTGGAAGACCTCTGAGAACTCCCAGAGTTTAATGCCTGGGTTGATACCTTGCACCGCCAGCCATCTGTCGAATCGATACAGGCAACTTGGATAGTCTCATGGGCCCAGAAACGAGCGCTGCCACCGTGCCTGCCGAGTTAGATGAGTACGAGCGGTGGAAACAATGCGAGCCGCGGGCAGAGAAAGGTACAGAGGCGGCAAACAACCCTATAAATTACTTGGTAGAGCAGCGTAATTGCTACCCCCAGCTCTCCCAGCTTGCGATTGACGTCATATCTATACCTACCTCTGGTTGCGACTGTGAGCGTATGTTCAGTGAGCTTGGCGATCTACTTGAGCCTCGAAGGCGATCTATATCACCCCAGCTTTTGGCGGCAATACAATGCGTACGACGGTGGCAAAAAGCTGGCTTTAGGCCAAACGATGAGACGAGCAGTGGGACGATAACTGGCCATGATATGGATAAGCTATACAAGCTGTGCAACTGAAATCAAGACAACTTGTAAACCGTATAAGAGGTCAATCTATTGTACATACAAACTGCAGTTTTTTGACTGCAAGGAACTGCAAGCCACCAAGCCAACTGCAAGCCGAGCCTCCAAAAACACTAGGCTTACAATCCAAGCCTCAATCCAAACCAGAGGCCAAGGCTTGGCACAGCTTGATTGTTGACAAGATAGTATCTTTTCGAGAGCTTTAATGAGACCGTCGGAGGGCATCTTGATACCAACGAGGTGACCAAGAAGGATGTTGCCGTCGTGGTGCTCCTTGCGGGTATACTTGTAGTAGTTTTCGATGTGCTTTGTACGCTCATGGTGGCCGTCCTTGCGGACCATGTTGAGAGCGCTGAGGTTGTCGGTGTACAGCTGCGTAGGCAATAGATCATTGCCTGTGTACCCGACTTGTCGAAGTAGACGACGTAGCCAAGCTCCTTCTTTAGCTACGTAGGTAAGCGCGATGTACTCGGCTTCAGTGGAGGAGAGGGTGACCAGACGCTAGCGGTATGACTTGAACGAGATTGCGCCTCCAGCCATTATGAAAATATAGCCGGCGGACGATTTACGCTCATCGTTGTCTCCGAAGGCGGAGTCACTGAAACCAGCGAGACGGAGGGATTAATTGTCGTCAGTAACAGACCCATTTGGTTACAATCGTCTAAAAGCAAAACCAAGTGAGACCGTTGTCATGCGCAATGCTGATTACCTTCGGAGGAAACCGTATGAGATCCTTCCTACACCTGATCCAACACCTAATCCGGATGAACTGGATTTTGATTTTCTGCCAACATAGCAGTTCCAAGGTCCTAGTCGCGCAAGTCAAATGCAGGTTCCTTTCCTAAGATCTGATTTAGTACCTTCAGGGCTTACTATACCAAGTGGTTTCCTTACTAGGGGTAGAATTACAAGCGATGGTGATATCAGGGGTAGCGACAAGGGTAAAGGCGAGGGCGGTAGCAATGAGAGCTATGATTAGTCTGACTTTATCATGCTTCAGTGTATCTACATGAGCGGGTACTGCTCGCAAGATACTGTCTTGCAATAATTAACAAGTTTACTTATACAGCTGAGTGTAAAATTGCTGCTGCACAGCCCCTCTTCAGTACCGTTTACGAACTGTCCAAATATGCTTACTTTAAGTGTTACTCAACACCATTGTATTGACCAGAATGTACAATGCACAATTCTATAGAACTCTGAGCAAAGCCACACGACCAGAAGGAAGACCTAGACAGACCACGTCCTTGCGTACTGCTGTGGAGCTTGTTCGATACTGAGACGGAAGCCATAGGAGGCGTTGCTGGTTGCGCAATATCCACTGACCCTGCAATAGGATGTGGGAGGACTGCTTCTGTTGCCGAGAACGCAATGGTACAACTGAGGGGAGCAAGGACGGCTTGTTACCTGAATTAGAGTGAAGGGTCTGGCCATCTGTTGAGAAGGCCACCGCCGTGACTTTGTCAAAATGGTCCCCCAGCGTGCTGCAACACCTCCCTGTTGCCGCCTCCCACAGCCGTACTGTCTTGTCCTCAGATGCCGAAATAACCAGCTGCCCGTCTGGCGAGAAAGTCACCGCCGTGACTATGTCGGAATGGCCCTCCAGCGTGCTGCGATACGTCCCTGTTGCCGCCTCCCATAGCCGTACTGTTTTGTCCCTAGATGCCGATGCAACCAGCTGCCCGTCTGGCGAGAAGGCCACCGCTGTAACTGCCCAGGAATGGCCCTCCAGCGTGCTGCGACATGTCCCCGTTGCCGCCTCCCACAGCCGTACTGTGTTATCCCAAGATGCTGATGCCACTAGCTGCCCGTCTGGCGAGATGGCCACCTCTGTGACTGCATGGGAGTGGCCCTCCAGCGTGCTGCGACACGTCCCTGTTGCCGCCTCCCACAGCCGTACTGTGTTATCCCAAGATGCCGACGCGACCAGCTGCCCGTCTGGCAAGAAGGCCACCGCCGTGACTACATCAGAATGGCCCTCCAGCGTGCTGCAACACCTTCCTGTTGCCGCCTCATACAGCCGTAATGTGTTATCGTGGGATGCCGAAGCCACCAGCTGCCCGTCTGGGGAGAAGGCCACCGCCGTGACTACATCAGAATGGCCCTCCAGCGTGCTGCGACACATCCCCGTTGCCGCCTCCCACAGCCGTACTGTCTTATCCCTAGATGCCGACGCCACCAGCTTCCCGTCTAGCGAGAAGGCCAACGCCGTGATTATGTCGGAATGGCCCTCTAGCGTGTTGGGATACGTCCTTGTTTCTGCCTCCCACAGCCTTACTGTGTTGTCCCAAGATGCCGATGCAACCAGCTGCCCGTCTGGCGAGAAGACCACCGCTGGAATTGCCCAGGAATGACCCTCTAGCGTGCTGCAACATTTCCCTGTTGCCGCCTCCCACAGCCGTACTGTCTTGTCGT
>ML976043.1:147374-197633 GCA_010015635.1 Clathrospora elynae
TCCTTCCAGCGCTCGTCGATGCATCGCTTCCGCCTCGTCGTACTTTCCCTGCCTCGACAACATTGACCTAAGGTTGCTGACGCTAGTGAGTGTGTTGGGGTGCTCTGGCCCAAGCACCATCTCTTTTGCTTTCAGTGCTCGCCGTATCAGCTTCTCTGCTTTGTCGTAATTTCCCTGATACTGCAGCAGCATAGCCAGGTTTTCCACGCTTGTCAGCGTGTCTGGATGGTGTAACCCCAGCTCCCTCTCTCTACCTTCCAGCACTTCCCGGTTCAACTTCTCTGCTTCTTTGTAATTCCCCTGATCCTGCAGCACTAATGCCAGGTTGTTTATGCTCGTCCACGTAGCGGAGTCGTGTACCCCAAACAGCTGTGTTTCTTTCGGCACCTCAACTTCCTTGATACCATCACCGCTGACCATATCCACTCGAGGAGCCTCCCCACCGCTGAATCCGGCTTCTTTTTCCTTTTCTTCTTGACGATCTCGTTTTCTGGGATGAGATGGTAATTCATTGGTCTCTCTCTCATCGATTGTACTGGACGACTCTGAGGCATCCTCAAGACAGAAGTGGCCTTGCAACACGGCCTCAAATTCAGCTTCAGATCCAAGTTGGTTTTCGGCACTCAATCTCTGACCCTCCTCTTTTGCCACTCTGTGAAGTATGTAAAGTTCGAATAGTCCACGGATCTTCGGCACTTGCGCGACATCTTCCGGTTTGAGGACCAGATGCACAAGCTCTGCGAGATGTTCCAAATATCCTGGGTCCATGATATTGCAAACCGTCACCTCTACATTGACGGCGTCCGCAGTTGAGCAACACATAACGTCTTTTCCACGGATGTATCGGAGATCGGAAGAGTGCAGATCCTGGAAAGTTATCAGGTTTTCGCGAAACGTGATAGTTGTTTGAACAAGATCGCTCCCCAAAAATCCTTGGACGTAGACATTGTAGATTGAAGTAGGCATGTGATCGACCCAGCTCCATAGCTGTGTGGAAGGACCAGATTTTCCATCGTCCCCAGGATCCTCAGGCATTGGGTACGCAACTGTATCTAACGCTGGATCTGTAGAAAGATTCGAAGCTAAGGAGAAGGAGGGTGGAGAGCTGGTGGAAAGCTGCTCGATATGCTCGCGGCGTTCGCTTGCATTGGGCGATGGCGGTAGAGAGGTACCATCTTCCGCAATAGTAGGTAGAGAGCGGGAGTCATCATCATCTCCTTCGTCATTGCTGTCTTCACCATCGCCATTCATATGCAATGGCAACGCAAACAAAGACAGCTCTTCCAGATGTTTGCCTAGGTGACGGCGCAACAGTGTAAGCGAGGGAAGCTGGAGCTGGCATAGTGGACAGTCCGCCTTTGCAGTCATGCTCTGATATCGTTCGCAGCTTCGTATGAGATCGTCGATTCGTTCTTCGTTTGTGAGGTTTGCGTGATTGCTCCAAAGATGTGCCCGAAATTGGTCTGATGATTGGAAGGACTGATTGCATCCGTCAACACACTCCCACCACTTTCGATGGACCTGTAATTCGTGGTGGAACCACTCGTGTCTCGATTCGTAAGTTCGATCAGCAACTTCACATCCGTCGACCGTACACACCTATTGAAGATCAGAAGCATGTAAGAAGCATGTTCAGAAAAACTCACATAGGGTTGCAGGTCGCGATAGACATGCTTGTGCCAGGCAGCAACTGTTCGGACTGAAGTAAAACGAAAGCAGAGTGGACATTCAAAAGGTTTGCCGTCCTGTCCTTGTTCTGGTAGAGGTGGTGGGCGCAATCTAGCTGTGAAGGTGCTGGCCTTGATTGCTAATGGTAGTGAGGATGCGACAGTGCTCTCAATCTTTTCGGAAGGTGCCGTTACGGTTTGCGTGCTATAATTTTGTAACATTGATTCTTGCTTCAGGCCTTGCTCAAGCCTTTTCCGATGTTCTTCGCGATAGCGTAAATATTGTCGTCGACGGGATATAGCCTTGCCCAAACGGACAATAAGAAATTCCTGGGCCATGGGAAACTTTCCCTGTGCGTGGGAAACATCGAAGGGCTCAAAATGGGTCGTGTCGATTTTCACCGACTGCTTGAATTGATCATGAGGCGCGGGGTTTCGGATTGCCATTGATAATCGCATGAGACAAGTGTTGATCCCGGCCATGTCAGATGCTAGCTGTTCAAGCTCCGTAGGCGTTTGCTCTTCCGGATACTGGTCTTTGCCGTCTTCAGATCCATCCGTATCAGAATCTGATAAATCTTCCCAAGGTACTCGCTTGCCCGTGATTATCTCGGTCGCTTCCTCTAACACTGATTTCAGATTCTGCAGAAGCTCAATGACCGGATTGCGTATATGCGACGCCTCACGGAGCTTGTAGTCAAGAGAGCCCTTTCTCTGCCGGTGTGCCCCGACATTGCCACACCATAACTTGAAGCGGCCCAGTTCATCGTTCAAGATTCCAGGAGGGAGCTTCCGTATGATGCGCAGCTCGGCCTTGGTAACACTATCGCACGCACTTTGAAATGCGATCAGGCACCCGTGGACATGCGTAGCGATCGATGAAGGATCATTAGGCGTGTTGAACACCATAAGTGCCATGTTGCATGTCGTGAATGCAGCGTTCTCCCAAGATGAATTACCTCTCGTTATCCGACACGAGCGAAATGGCGCGCAAGCCCGGATATATTTGATGAAAAGTTACCTCCCCAAGAAATGCGGGGTCTCAGAGAAGTTCAGCTGAGGCGTGAATGTCAGGCTGAGGGTTGGGGGCCGATACCTACTGCGGGCTGCAGTAACACGTGTTTGTGCAGAACTCAGCCGCACCTGGGCAGCTTTCCTAGACATCATCGTTATCGACACTACCTCGAGGACACCCGTCATCAAATCCGAGAATTGAGTACCATATTTCCTATCGTGATCGCCAGGACCTTCAAGTGCCAGTAATGTCAGGTTTTGAAATCGCAGGTATGGTGTTGGGTGCGCTGCCGCTCGTCATCTCAGCCTTGGAGCACTATGCCAACGGCATCAATACCGCGAAGCGCTTCTGGCGATACAAAAGCGAAGTACGGTGGCTGATACTCCAGATTAAGACCGAGGAAGGCATCTTTGTCAACACCATCGAGCAGCTGTTGACTGGAATCTTGCGGATTGAGCAGATGACGGAATTCATCGCGGGCGGCAAATTCTGGCAAGAAGCCGGCATCGAGCTGGCATTGAAGAACAGATTGCGAGGCGCGTACGAAATATATGTCGACAACGTTCGTGGACTGGAATCGGCCCTGCAAAGAATGATGAAGAAGCTAGCGTTGGACTCTGACGGCAAGGTACGTCGCTCTTTCCTCAACGCTCCAGCTTCAAAGCTTGGTTGTGCCTGGATGCCTACGCGAAATTTTCTGCCCTCAAGAGCAACCTAAAAATCCCGTGAAGGCAAACAGCCTCCCCTATGGGGACGAGCTGGCTCATTATTGTGCCCCCTGAATGCAGCAAGTTTGCTGATATGGTGTAGCCGCAATTCACCGACCCAAGCCTGTTCAAGCAGGAGTACAAGCGACTGAAGTTTGGTATCAGCAAGTCAGAGTACGACGAGCAACTGAGCGCCCTGAAGAATTACAACCAAGCGTTGACCCGCCTTACTAAGCAATCACTGGAGCTGGAGCCCTCGAGAGCAGCCAAACGCTCCTGCCCGAACTTCAATGCCCTGCAGAGCTATGCGCGAACTTTATTCGAAACTCTACGATCCGGTCTGCGTTGTAACTGTGGTGGCCATGCAGTAAAGCTACGACTCGAAAGCAGGGCCCAAAGAATAGTGCAGGGAGAGGATCTGCTCGAACACACACCTTTTCGCGTCATCTTCACCTACGCTACAGACGCTGGGACACTCCTGACCCACTCTAGTTTCTGGAATTGGACCGAAGCGGATATCCGATGCATACCTATGGTAGCAGACAAGCCGAAACAAGTACATCTTGCGCCATGCATTAACGACGCCTCACCTCAACCTAGGGCGGCCCGGCGCGTCAAGTTTAGCCGGGTGCAAGCCCACCAGAGCAATAGTAGCACGACGGTGACTGATGCACAGCAACAAGTTACTGTAGACTCAGTACCTACTCCAGAGCAGATACAGGATCTCTGCAAGGCCGTCGTAGCGCTACAACAGCCACAGCGAGATCTCTGCATCGGCTACCTAATAGACAGCGTCAAGCGAAAACATGCCATCTACCCACTTGAGTCTCCAAGCAACTGCAATCAACAACAATGGACAGCCTACAGCCTACGGGAAGTTCTCACCCAGCGTACGAACATCGGCCGGCGCCTAACCAAGCACGACAAGCTGCGGGTGGCTGTGGATCTAGCCTCTAGCGTCCTCCAGCTCTATAAGACGCCTTGGCTGGATGAGCAGTGGAGCGATAACGACGTCTACTTTATACACCGCCCAGGTGTACCACTGTCCGTGTATGAGCACCCTTTCGTCTACCGCAGGCTACCGTCAAGCCCAGGCAGCCTGTCCGTCAGCACTAGTCAGCAAGCGGCCTACAGAGTCATACGCAATCAGACGCTTTTCACACTCGGTATCCTGCTCATCGAGCTCCTGTACGGCAAACCGATCGAAGAGCTGCAGACGCCACGTGACCTCGATTGCCAGGGCACGCCAGGCATTGCATGGTGCACCGCGGAGCGGCTCATCAAGGAGGAACTGGAATTCGAGGCTGGCCCGCGCTATTTGGACGCTGTGAGGCGGTGTATTCGGTGTGATTTCAATCGCAAGGAATCGAGTCTGGACGATAAGGATTTCCAGCAAGCGGTCTTTGACGGGGTTGTAGCACCGCTGGAGAGAACTTTGCAGCAGTTTATTAGCCTTGACTGACAGCGGGTTGCGATAGCATGGATTCCTTCAGCACACAGTTGGAGCGAAGAATAAATTTTATAGGTATCTGAAGGCCTCCAGCCGACAGTATTGTACGAGGACGCGCCGCCCGTTGCTTCCCTGGGTTTCAACAGAGGCTACCTTGAATCCACAACTTCGTCCTTGGTGCCAACTAGTCGAACGATAGAAACTTGTTCACAGACAACAATGGCCTTCTCACCTCCTGAAGCATCGCGGGAACGCTCAGATCAAACCAAAGGTAAAAAGAGAGCTCGTTGCGTCTAACCCAAATCCATTCCCTGCGCTGAGGGTATATTGCAGGATCAATATCTCCGCGACGGGACGTGCGATTGTGTGGAGAAAGCGGTAGAGGCGCATAAAACCTTGTTGTCCTGAATTAGGTTTTCCCGGCAGCCGTAATTAGCGACTCGTATCCAATCCGGGGCGACGTAGTGCCGAAATGCACGGCGCTAGCGATGCTTTGGGTGCGATAGGGCTGGTTTACGTTGTCATTCGGCGATGCTGAGTCGCATTTCCGCTAGCCCGATGCACCTGATCGCAGGGTCTTTTTAGGCGCTTGGCAGGTGTCTTTGAGGGATAGCGGCTGAAGGCGCATCTCAGGAACAGAAATCAGCGCTGGGAGTGTACCTAGGTAGGCATGAAGAATAGAGTGGGCTGTGTAACAGGAGAGTCTTTGTTTGCATGACGGGCGGGTGTTGTTGTGCGCCCTCTTGTCGCCTTGGGCGCTCCTGCCCCAGTTCCGACAGCGGCAACCCCAGCGCCAGGTACCAAGGCCTAATAAATGGCCCCTCCTCAATCATTCCCCTATTCCACCTGATGCACCGATATCGTGGCCTTCACCAACAGTGACCTCGAAATCTCTTGCACTCTCCGACTCTCACGGCAACAGCCGTCTTGACAGCACCTACTCGCCGTCGCTTCCATAGGTGCCGTGCATCGACCAAACACTGGCACCCTGTGGCCACTCATCGCATCGCCAAAGTCAGTATCCGAGGGCTGAAACTGCACGGCCCCAGGACTCCACTCGGCCGTAGCTATTTGTCGTCGCGCCAGACTATGTATACGCGCAGCTCACCGCCATGACTGCCGCCCATGTCTCCTCGTCACCGGCTGCTACGAACGACGACCTGCACCGCGACCTGCATCACGACGACTTTGTCCACCGCCTAAAAACCATGTCTGCCTCCGCATCTCCGACACCGCTTCGGAGCCCGAAGACCAGATCACTTCCGCCCGCAAGAGCCGGCGGAGAGAACGCCATGCCATCCGCCGCCTTCGCCGCCAGCATGGGAGACGCCAACACGCTCGCCCGCCAGCTCAGCAACACGCCCGACGACAGCACGACGTTGCGTAGGCCAACCACGCCACGCTCACAAACGGACCCTGTGGCCGACACACTCTCCACCTACTTCCCGCCACAGCCCCGGACGCGGTCGCCGTACTCGCGTTCTCACCTCCGCTCTCAGAGCGCGTCGGCTCTATCGGGTGCTCCCCCCATGACACGCGCCCATTCGCTGCCTACCGTGATGCACCCAACAGGCAACCTCATGCTCTCCCCGTCGCCCTCGCCGCTCGCCCGGCCCTCGTCCCCGCTGCGATCCCCCAAGCGAACCCGGAGTCCACGGGGGCTTGAGGTGCGGCCGCTGCCAGCTGGGCCCTATGAGCGGTACGGCGCTGGCATTCGTCCGGCCTCTGGCGGCTCTTTCGAGGGTGCACCAAGCGTGTGCGACATCTCTGAAGACGCTGAGTTGGAGCTCACTCCGCGGGCCGGCACTGGCGTGTCCAGTCTATACAGCAGCACCGGCTCGCTTTCCAGGCGACGGCGTCCGGCATCGCCCCTCTACCAGGTCTATGTACCCTTTGGCGCACCGCCTTTCAGCACCCCGTCGGCCAGCACGCCCACGTCGGCAGCGTCTTCGCCGCTCCTCGCCCCGTCCAAGTTCAACGAGCACTACCCAGCTTCTCTCGCATCCTCGTCCGTCCCAACCACGCCGACCTCGATGCGCTCCCGCAGCCCCTCTATCTCGTCGCTCGAAACAATCGAAGACAGCCCCGATGCCGAGGAAGAAGCCATAGAGGAGGACCGCATCACCAAGCTCAAGGCTGCGGCTGATCGTGAGGACGGTGGCGACCAGAGGAGGTCCAGTTTGGACGTGCCCGACGGCCGTGGCCGCAGTCTCGGCTTCGGCAAGCGCGACTCCAGGAAGCGATGGAGTGTCTGTGGAGCCGAACGGCGAGGAGATCTCGATCTTGAGACCATCTGGGAGGATTGAGCCTCGCAATTCCCTCGAACCATTCGACATGTAGCGTATGGCGTTTTGGGATTTCTCTCCGGCTAGGCTTTGCCCTGTGCCTTTGTATTGGGCGGTACTGTGATTCTTGCTTTTCGTTTAACATTCAGCGAAGCACGTTCCGGCGAACACTGGTGGAACGGGCGTCGCGATATTTGCTTTCCCGCATATGGTATGATACATTTCATGACTGGGCACGTCAATAGCATGATACCCTCCTTGATAGGAGCTCTGATTTTACACACCAGCAATCAGGCTATCTTGTAGTTCTAGTAGGACTTAGTGGTCCTTATAAATATTATCTGGGCCACATCATTCTCGCTCATCTCGCTGGATGTGATCTATTAAGATTTTAGATTGGATTAATTACTAAACGTGCCTACTGTTGCTGTATGTGGAAGTCGCACCAGTCGGCCAATGACATCACATCTCAAGCCCTATCGAAGCTTTCCAAGTGGGGTCGAACGCGACTGCTAAACACAGACGCAGTCAACAGAAACTTCGTCTTATATCTCGGTCATTTTTCTCATTTGCAATATCTCTCCTCCACGACAAGAACAGCACGATAGCCTTCAAGATGATCAACTTCGGAATCATCGGAACGAACTGGATTACCCACTCCTTCGTCGAAGCCGCGCACGCAACCGGGAAATACACCCTGGCCGCCGTCTACTCGCGAAAGGAAGATACCGCGAAAGAGTTTGCGGCGAAATATGAGGGAAAGCAGATCACGACGTACACCGACCTCAATGTCCTCACCAAGGATTCTAACATCTCCACCGTATACATCGCCAGCCCAAACATCCTGCACTACGAACAAGCCAAGCTCTTCTTGAGCGCGGGCAAAAACGTCATCCTCGAGAAGCCGTCCTGCAGTACTGTCGAAGAGTTGGATGACCTGTTCAAGACCGCACAAGAGAAGGACGTCATCCTCATCGAAGCATTCCGCCACATCCAAGAAGCAAACTTCAAGCTCCTGAAATCGCAGGTTGCGAAGCTTGGACCCATCTACGGCGCCAGCATCAACTTCGCGCAGTACTCTTCCCGCTACGAGAAGGTGCTTCAGGGTGAAGTACCGAATATCTTCAACCTGGAAATGGGTGGAGGCGCGCTCGTGGATCTGGGCGTATACTGCGTCGCCGCTGCTATTGATCTCTTCGGCGCGCCTACCGACTCGCAATACTGGCCCGTCAAGATCGCTACTGGCGCAGATGGCGCGGGGCGACTCATCTTCACGTACCCGACCTTTACTGTTCATCTCTGCCACAGCAAAATTTACAACTCGGACGCTCCCTCGGAGATTTATGGCGAAAAGGGCACGCTGATTGTGCCGAGTATCACGGATATCGGCAAGATTACCTTCTGGGATCCGAAGAGCAAGAAAAGGGAGGAGGTGGAGGGTGTTGTCGTGCCCGAGAAGCTGAACTTGATGGAGGAGGCTGAGGAGTTTGCTAGATGTATTGTTGACAAGGACGAGAAAACTATCAGGAGTTATGAACAGCATAGCAGGGACGTACTGAAGGTCCTGGAGAAGGTTAGACATGATAATGGTTTGGTATTTCCTGGGGGCAAGTAGAGGGTTGGGAGGAGCAGAGGGCAGTGACTGAAGATATGGGGAAATCTCGGACAAGCTCGCATAAAGAGTCATTGACGTGAACAAGTCTAACAAACCCACTGTGGGTAGTTTATACGGGCCGTAGTGGTGGTGGGAGACGCACGTCACCAGCATGTGCTATCCGCCTTACAGCCGTCCAGAAATTATTCCCGGCCTACATCCAACTTTCTATCTGGTACCGGTACATCTACCTGCCGTGCCGGTGCCTTTGTTTTTTATATCATGCAAAACGCCACCCGCTTGCACAACCCTTCAAGCCCCAATCTCCATCTTCACAACAGAGCGTTCCAGAATCCAAGGTGTTACTGTATTTACCAAAATTCTGTCCTCATCAAAATGACGCGGTAGTCTAGGGAGTGGGGCGCTAGTCTATCTACCAAACTCGTGAAACCGACACTTATGGACGCATCTACGGTACGGGACCATGCACAGACACTTTGCCACATGGCCCTCTAGTATACCTACCGCATCATCGCAGCCTTACCACCAGGTACCACGCGAAGCCCCCTCTGACGGGCTACAACTAGAAAACCCCCCATTTTATGTTAGGTTTCTTGCTGTTTTCTTTTATATCCGTGCATGGGGATGAGCGCTGGTATTACCGTAGTCATGGTGCTGTCGACGGGGAGGTAAAGCTGGGAGTAACTTTTAGGATAATAATACTAACATGACGTGGCGGGATGTGGAAACTACCTAACCACTACGTTCTTAGGTGACGTATTGTTTTGCTGGCGGGTGTAGGTAGTTGAGAAGGGTGTGGGTAACAATGCTGCTGCTGTTTGTGTCGTCTATCCCCCCTATGCGAGCCCTACGCTCGTGGATTTCTCCGTGGGAAAACACGCGTACTCTTCACTTTTACTACTTGAATAGGTCAAGTATCTGCTTCCACAAAAGAAGGGTGGCATCGGCGTTTTGGAGAGAGAAGCACAAGATGGAAACTCGTCATTGATGGCGTGTATCTAGGCCCAGTCCTAGGAATCAAGCACTGGCAATTTCCTTTTGTCCTGACGCCGTGAAGCTGTTTTGAGGCGTGGAGCTGAAGCCGTAGTATTGGTGCCGGTATGCTGTCCTTGTTCGACCATGCAGGCAGAAGAGGTGGTTCTCCGAGGAAATGTGCGTTCGCGGACAAGGCGAGTGTAGATGAGCCTAGAAGCTGCAGGTACAAAACTACCGACTACCAGATAGAGATCGTCGTGGGGGCAAGGCGACCTATTGAAGCGGACTGCCTCCGTGTATGCGTTCTTCGCTGATGCAGATCTGCGAGAGAGACGCACTAGAAGGGGCTTCGTGCATCTGAAAACTGACGCAAAATACGGACTTTCCAGCCGGTGTTATGGGTCGGGACGATCGTGCCTGGCTTGAAACGGTACACTAAAATATCGCTGGAGCTTATCTGGGGTAGGCAGTTTGCTGTGGCGACGGCAGAAATGTATTTCCCCGTGCGGTATCTATGATCCTTGATGTCAGAAACGTCAGTGGCAAAGGCCGTACTTGTATACACTTCAGCGCTCAAACGTGGGCGTGACATGCGCTAAGTTGTGATGTAAGGGGTCGTCGTTGGCGGGGACGCCGGGGAACCCGCCCGAGCACTAGAAAGGCGGTGCGAAGAAGTTACAGTATTAGCGGTTAAGCAGCGGTAGATAGCCCCTGCGTTGAATTCAAACAAAATACAGTCTGCGCACGCATTACTAGCTCTTTTTGCTCTCTCCAGCATGAATGTCCATTCGCGATCAGCAGCATCGTGGCAACGCATGAATAACATCACATAACACATTTTCCATTCTAGAAGTTAACTGTCTTGAGATTTTCAGGATGGTGAAAGTTGGTAGTACGCCAGAACGTTCGGCTTCGGCGAGTTGTAAGACCCTCTGGTCGACGAGAAGGGATGTGGAGAGTGGATCCGGAAGCCCCGAAGGAAGCTTGCACGCCTCGGCGTTGAGATGAGTAAAAAACAAAAGCAACATTGTCAGCAAGTGGCTGCTCCCCGCGGACGTGTCTGTCTTCGAGGGTGAAGTGAGGGTTGACGTTTGGTACGCGATTACCGATCCGGCTAGCGCCACGCTAGGAATAGCCTCATCAACCACGGGCGGGTGCTGTAACCTCCGGGGATTCAGACAACGTCTGAATTGACAGCCATCCCCTGATGGCCACCAAGGACAGATGGCAAAGCTCACTAAGCGCAGAATCTGCATACGCTTCGACTTACCGGGGACTATGATCCCATACGCCCCTCAAACTGAACGACGTCATTAGTACAGGTACCTCTACGGGACCGGAGACTATCACTTTACTAAACGCTTCGTTGTCGACATAGAGCCATACTTCCTCGATTCTGACCCGCTTTCAGATACAGATGTCATCCATGCATTCCAGGGAGATGTCTTTGTCATAGTCGCACATGGCTTCGATCCAGGCGCGTATCTTGATCCACCATCGCACTCGATGTGCTACACATTTGCCGAGCGCGCGTCTAGGCGCTGGCCCTCACATAGCCCTCACAACGGGAGAAAGAGACATAATTTTTCTAGCGCAGGTTGGCAGCTATGAAGACTGCAAGACAATACTAACAAAGCAAGCGTGAAGCCTTTATCGCGTCTAGCGACACCCAAAGCCGAAGATCGCGCCATGTCTTTGAACAACCTCCCCCCCCAGAACAGAGGTTAGCCTCTTTCTATCTTACGTTTTTGAGATTTCATTGACTGTACCACACCCATCCGCAAGTGGCTCTGTGGCGGTTGAGTCAACAAAAAAATTAAGCATCACCGAGTTCTAGGCCCCATGTTCTGAGGCCCTCAATTCTGTCGTTAGCGTTTGCCATTCACAAAAACTATCCTTTTACTTTCCGGCAAACGGTATAAGGCTTCTTACCTCGAGCTGGTTTCGAGTTTTTCATCAACCACCCTCTTTCACCACTTCCAGCTTCTCAGCTTCATCTGTCTTCACTACCTTTGATATGCATACCAACAACCTTCTTCTCACCCTTGGACTCGCTGCTTCTTCAGAGGCTTACTTCCGCATGTCCTGCCCGGGCCGCAATGTTCGGGAGCGACTCGATCCTGTCATCAACCCGGGAGTCGTCTCCGGCCATGTCCATACGATCTCAGGCGGAGGAGGATTCTCTGCTTCCATGACCTACCAGGATGCACGTGCAGCAAAGTGCTCGTCTTGCCAGATCAAGGTACGCTTTAGCACCCTATATTGCTATCATGAGACTAATGTCCTTGGCAGGAGGATATGAGCAACTACTGGACCCCTCAGCTCTACGTCAAGTTCAAGAATGGAACCTTCTTTCCAGTCCCCGTTATGGGCGACGGAGACGACACCAACGGCGGCATGACTGTCTACTATCTTCAACGCCGGGGTGACAACCAAACCGAGCACCTGCAAGCCTTCCCCGAAGGTTTCCGCATGATTGCTGGCGACACATCCGCACGCAGTTATGATGGCTCCCTGGCCGCTCAGGGCATCTCCTTCAATTGCCTTGGTGCCAACAAACCCGAGACGAACGGCATACCCAACTACAACTGCCCCGATGGTATGCGCGCCCAGTTGTTCTTCCCGCAATGCTGGGACGGCAAGAACCTCGATTCCGCCAACCACAAGAGTCACGTAAGCTACCCTGCCGGCACTGTCTACAACGGCGGCAACTGCCCGCCAGAGTACCCCATCCACTTAATATCCATCTTCTTCGAGATCCTGTACGACACGAACCCCTACCTCGACCAGTGGAACGGCGACCAGCACCCGTTTGTTTTTGCAAACGGCGACGCCACGGGCTACGGATACCACGGCGACTTCTTCAACGGCTGGGATGTGCCCGTCCTCCAGAACGCCATCGACACGTGCACCGACGACTCAGGCCAAGTCGAGAAGTGCGCCGCCGTAACCATGTACACCCCCCAAGAATGCAACAACTGCAAACTCCCCACCACCGTCAACGAAACCGTCGACGGCCTCCTCAACGCTCTCCCCGGCTGCAACCCCGTCACCTACGGCCCTGCCCGCTCTCCCCCAGCCACATGCCCCGGCTCCACCCCACCAGCACTCGGCTTCGGATCCACAAACTACGTCGACGTCACGCAGACCAAAGGCTGGGAGTACCTAGGCTGCGGGTCCGACGCCGTGGGCGACCGCGCCTGGGACGGCGCGTGGACCTATACCGCCAACATGACTGTGGAAAACTGCATTGACTACTGCACGGCTGGCGGGTTTTCCTACGCCGCGCCAGAGTACGGCAACGAGTGTTTCTGCAGCCACGAGATGAACGCTAGATATGCGCCCCAGGAGGGTATCATGGGCGCATGCACGATGAAGTGCGTGGGGAACAGTAACGAGATCTGCGGTGCGGCGGATGCGATGAGTATCTACCACAAGTGTGAGGGTGGGAGTTGCACGAATAATGAGATTGGCGGGAAGGCGCCGGTACAGAGTGTTCCGACGGCGCCGTCACCGGTTCCTCGTCGTCTTCGTCGGGGTCGGCGGGCTTGAGATGTCCGCCATGTTCTTAGCAGGTTCAGTCGATGATACGCAGTGGGACTTTTAGCAATCTGGAGTTTGCCCTTGGTGATTCGTGGACGTTTTCCTTCACCCTGTTATTTGTCCTTGCCTTTTTCCCTTCCCCTTTTCACGCTTTGGACACGATATAACGATTAGACTATATGACTACAACTTCTCGTTGATAAAACGCTTACGTCCAAATATGTTTACACTCAGGTGACCTTGTCTTGTAGTCAGGTAACTTCCAACTCTAGACACGCTACATCTGAATCTGTGATGATGTATCGATCTAGACCAGAGAGCAGAAGCCACAACGCGCGGGTTTTGCGAGCCCATAAGGTAGCTAGGATGTTTAATCAGACCTGAATTGCAAAATATCTTGGAGAGAAGTGGTGACGTATTCCATAACAAAGTTTCGAGTCAAGGTCGTGCAAAAGCATGGAAAGCTTGCAGTCAAGGAACCGAACACTCTTGTGCCAGGTGCCGCGAATTGGGTCAGCTTGGAAGAGAATGAAACATGCAATTCGTTTCTAAGCGCATAATGAAATTGAAGAGACCCTAGAATACACGCCGTCGCATGGACCGCCAATTGCACGTCAACTGATGCCATTATTTACCGCCCTCTCAGCTTTCCTCGCCATTCCTTAGTCCGTCCGTCTGTAAGATACACGTGTAGACGTACAGCACGCCACGCATGCGTTGCATGCGCGCCATGTACATATGATAGATATCGCGGCAGTTTACGTATCGGTGCCGATGCTTGTCCGTTGCAGATGATGTTTGCCGTCGCTGCAATGGTGGGAGACGTGGGAGCGTCTAGCAGCTATCCTCGCCAGCCTTGGAGTTCATGAGCAGGGCAACGATGAGTCCGTAAAGACCTGGTGCCTGTTAGTAACCTTCTTCATCTGGTACTGGCAGAGAAAGACGTACCCAAGACTTCGGCGAAAATGAGGATCAAGATCATTCCGACGAACAACCTAGGCTGCTGGGCAGTTCCTCGTACACCGGCGTCACCGACAATTCCGATGGCGAAACCAGCGGCCATACCCGACAAACCGACGGAAAGCCCGGCACCAAGCTGGATGAAGTTGGAGAAGAGCGACGAGTGCTGCTTCAGACCGTTCGAGATCAGGACGGACACGACGAGGCCATAGATACCGATGATACCTGCCATGACGACGGGGATAATGTCTGCGCCACGCGTTAGCCATGCTCTCGATCTGTGTAGCCTGGCTGTCTCGTCCAGGGGAGGAGGTGTCGCAACGTACTCTTGACGATCAGGTCGGGGCGGAGGACACCCATGGCTGACACACCGACACCGGCCTTAGCAGTGCCGTAGGCGGCACCGAAACACGCGAAGACGATGGCCGACGTGCAGCCCATGGCGCCGAAGAAGGGCTATCATTGGTTAGCACAGTCCCTCGATCCGTGTGTTCCGCCTCCAACGCATCGGGATATGACGACGCCAGGAGGCAGTCGCGACGCTGACGGCGGCGGAAGGCGACGCGATGTTGTGTCTCGAGCACTTACTGCATAGGCGGGGCTGCATCAGCTGTGTTAGCTTTCATTCATCATATAGACCACTAGCCAAGCTCATCCAATGCTTCGATGACTGTTGCAAGCCCAGCGTGTCGCCCGTAGGCAAGCTGGAGCTGCCTGCATCCGCGCCAGGGGAGCTCCTTATGCACTCACCAGAGTTCTGTAGCCATCTTTGCGGAGTTGTGTGTGATCGACGCGTCGTCTGAGCTGGATTCGTAATCTGAATGGAGATGGATGGGCGTCGTGGATACGGCGACGGGGGCGGATGTGTTGTCGAGGTCAATGGTGACGAAGGCTGGCAATGGAGGATCTCACTGGGCGCTATGCCACCTTGGTCATAGCGCGGCACGTGACATAAGCCAAGGTCCAGCTTCCGCGCCTCATCCTAGAACTTTTTTTCGAACCTTTCAAATTCGAACTTTAAACACCACCACCAATTTCTCACCCCAACCACCCAGGCGAGCTTAGCAGTGAACCCTCCTTCGGGCGAGCTTCAGCAGTGAACCTTCCACAAGCACTATCACCAAACTCCATACCCAAAATGGCCGAAGACAACTCTGCGGCTTGGCCCCAGGCCGACGAGGCTCTCTCGCAAGAGATCCTCGACCTTGCGCAGCAGGCGACTCACTACCGCCAGCTCAAGAAGGGCGCCAACGAGGCCACAAAGGTATATATGTGCTCTCTTACTTTGAAATAATTGTCTTTTTTACACCAAACTAATATATCACTAGACGCTTAACCGCGGTATAAGCGAGCTGATCATACTCGCCGCCGACACATCCCCACTCGCCATCCTTCTCCACTTGCCCCTTCTCTGTGAGGACAAGAACGTCCCCTACGTCTACGTGCCGTCGAAGATGGCACTTGGCCGCGCTTGCGGTGTCGCCAGGCCCGTCATCGCCGCCTCCATCACCACCAACGAGGCTTCGGTACGTTCTGCTACAATCTGCACCTAGGATACATACTGACTGTGCACAGGACCTGATGGGCCAGATCCGCACCCTCAAGGACAAGGTCGAGCGCCTCCAGATCTAGACGCCGATACGGCTGCTACGCTCTCTCGAAGCGCTTGCGTTCGAATAGGAAAGATGGTTCACGTTGGAGGATATTGAAAACGTCCATGGAAGGATAAGAGCACAAGGACTCGAAATGGATCAGTTTCGAGTATCTCTATACGTAGATCGAGAATGAAATGCTGAACACGAGTCGGCATCGACTCTACCAAGTCTAGATCGGCTTACAGCCTCATCCTTTTTTCGCGTCTGGTTTCAAGAAGTCGCTGGAGTATCTTAATTCGCGCCAGCCTGAATTGCCAGCCACGGACTTTACTGTCAAGCGAGAAATCTCGTTCCATAATTGGATGCTTGGCGTTTGCATTGCTTTGGTAAGCTTCGTCACGGCTGCAGCTTCGCTTATCGCTCCTCACCATGTTCCATCCTTCCTCACATCTCACACAAACGATTTGGTAGTGAACCTCTGCCATTGCTCGTTATGAGAATAGATCCGACCCAGGCACCGACATGCTCTGCGATGCCTGCTCTCGCATCTTCCAGAACAGAGTGTGGGCTAGTCCACACTACCCAAACCTGGACGACTTCAGACGTGCCGCCGAGCAGCATTGCCAGATATGCAACGCAGCCTACGTTCCCTTTTCCCAGGCCAAGGTCTAATCACGCGAGCATCTCACCTTCACATACCGTCTGTTGCTAGAAGACAATCATCTGAGAACGGAAGTCACTGGTTTAACGACCTATCACCCCAAAACACATACGCCGTTCATGCTGTTCATCGACTGGATGGTTCCTGGTACGGATTGGGTAGAACAGCTGCGTGCCTATCACCTTGTGCAGGTAGTTCCACGCGAGGTGCATCATGATATTGTCGGCTTTTTTCCCAGGGGTGTCAACAAGAGATGGCCTACCTCAGGCGCTGGACTGGTTGGTGCAGTGCCAGACCAAGCATGCTACTTGCGCCGCGGATACAGACACCCACTGGAAGCCAAAAAGGCTGCTTCGATGTGCCGATGGCTTAGTCCGGGTCCTGGATACCACGTCAGAACGCCCTCGCGGTCCATATGCAATACTGAGTCACCGCTGGGGAAGCAATCCAAACTTCATCGTCCTTACAGCTGATAACACAAGCGCATTTAGCAAAGGCGTCTCACTGTGCTCTCTCCTGCAGAACTTCCGCGACGTGTTGGACATTGTGCAGCAACTAGGAATAGTCTATCTCTGGATAGATTCTCTCTGCATCCTACAGTCCGGCAAGGGATAAGAGGCAGACTAGCAACTGTACAGTAGTGAAATAGCGTCCGTGTACACCAACTGCCTCGTGAACATTGCTACTCACAATCCTTCTACACCGAAAGACAGCGCATTTTCCACGCCTCGAAAGAACCAAGACCTCCGTCGAGACCCAAGTATCATGTGGCACGGCTTCTGTACCACCTCAAAACTTTACAGCTTGTACGACTGGACCTTGAACGGCCACGGCGCACTGCGCTCCAGCCGCCTTTCCACACGCGCCTGGGTATTCCAGGAATGCCTTCTGTCGCCACGGATCCTACATGTCGGCTCTAGTCAAATGTTTTGGGAGTGCAATGAGCTCGCACTGGCTAGCGAGTGTTATCCCCTTGGTATTCCCGACAAAGTGCGCCATGCCTACGGCCACCGCCCCTTCAACATCTCAGCGCGGGAATTGCGACCACGCCGTGACGCCGATGGCCACAATACCCGTCCAGAACCTTACGACGACGCGTGGAAGTGGATGATCGGCGAGTACGCAAGCTGTCAACTCACATACTCACCAAAGGACAAACAAGTCGCGCTTGCAGGCATCACACGGAAACTGGCAGAGTTATGGCATGATGATTAAGTCACGGGCTTCTTCCGCTCGGATATCTTCTGGCACATCCTATGGAAACGGGATTCCGATTCCCACGATACAAAGCGTTGGCGTGGAGAGTATAGAGCACCGACCTGGAGCTGGCTGAGCATGGAAGGACCCCTCTACATGCCGAACTGGGGCGATGTATCAAAATATGAGCTTCTCGCCGTCATAAAAAGTCTGAACGTCCAGCTAGCGGATTCGAAGAACCCCTTCGACGGTATCGCGTCAGCTGTTCTCGAACTCACAGGCTTGTTACTCCCCGTTTTCACCAACGCTGAGGAAAACATCGCTGCCAATACCTCGCCCATTGACAAAAGCACCCCAAAGTTCCGCGCTTCTCTCGCTCAGCATCCCCTATACCTGACGGATCCCATCCTGGATGACCACGAAGACATGGACGGGTTGCTGTCACAGCCCAACGGCCTGTTCGCCCTCCCAATTATCTTCTGTTTCACATACTCGTCGGAACCGCCAAAAGATGAATGGTCGCCGTTTCATGCGCAGGGTAACGTCAAAGGTTTACTCCTAAGGTTACTCTACAATGATGCTAGTTCCGAAAGGATGGGTACGTTCGAAGCCTTTGGATGGGATTTCAAAGAATTGCAGGAGAGGGAGTTGGAAAGAAGGGTTGTGCGAATTCTGTAGGTGGGAGATGTAGTCTTACTGGAATCTTATCCAGGCTTAGCGACCAGACTGATTTGCGCCAGTGGACAGCAGACGAGGGTCTCATACTGGCAACTAGGGTACCACTCTATCAAATTCCTGCCTTGAGCTCCTGTGACACGAGTTCCAAGGCATTGTACAGGGCTGAGAACATCGATGGTACACACACGGATGGTGAGACCCCCCCCCCCCCCCTCCCCCAACCCAGATTGATACAAACTTTTGGGGGCCGGCAATTGGTTAGTTAACGAGGGTCTCCGTCAAGGATGATGAGCCAGCGCGCTGCGCGTGAGACCCATCCTGCTCGCTTCACTATTGTTGCGCTTATCATTAGGTGCTGTAGATTGGGAGTGTAATGATTGGGTGGCTGCGTTGCAGCAATAGGGCCTGCGAGCCAGAGTCAATCTCCTGATTGGTGCCATAGCAGAACGTCACTGCGAGAAGGGTGTGCACAGGCCTTATTTCAGGCAACTAGCTGAGACCCCACCCTAGCATGGTTCGAGCGAATGACGATGGTAGCACTTCATTGCCTCAGCCACCACAATATTTAAGAAGCGGACATAGCCCAAACAACAAACCTCGCATCCTGTCTATCTTTCCACAAGCCTACCTCGAGGCGGCGGCTTTGCGCTGCCTCACCCGACCTTCTCGTACATTTACGCAAAGGTACGCTCAGAATAGACGACTCTTAGCTGTCCAACGCTGACGCTTGTTTGACAGAGCTCTTTCGCCGTCACACATATTAGAGTAGCGCGAGGCTAGGGCTTCGCGCTGCTCAAATCTCAAGTCACCCCCATGATCATCTAAACTACTATTCCGGCCCCCAAAGACCACAGTACGAAGAATGGCTAGATTGTCTCATCTCTGATGACTGGTTATCTGATGAATGGTTCTCTGATGATTGGTTCTCTGATGATTGGTTCTCTGATTCCGCGATCGCCTGAACATCGGTCTGGAATCAGTCGTTTTCTCACGCCTACCAATCGATCTCTCGCTTCCGATTTCATCTCCAACACTGAATTTGCTCTCGGACCCTTCTCGACGCCCTATTCTTTCGCCATTTTTGGCCGTTTTCGATCCTACGTTAGTTCAGGATCTTTCGACAATGGTCTCACCCGTGTTGAGCACGCCATCTGCATTTACGCCTCAGTCAATCACTCCGCAAAGCCAAGAACGCAGTTCCGGATCAAGCTCTATGTCGTGTTATCCTTGCAAGGCGCCTGACTGCTCAAAGCATTTCAGTCATCAGCGGAAGCTCAAGTCAGTGACCATGTTCATATTCCTACTCGCTCAATTTTCGGCGTTATACTATAGCACACACTGACTAGAGATACCAGGAACCACGCGAAAACCCATCAACGAAAGACTTACGTATGCGAAACCTGCCCAGCACAATACCCTCACGCCAAATCCCTTCGTGAGCACAGGCAGACCAAACACCAGAACATGCGATACTACTGCGACGTCGAAGGTTGCGGTGACTTCGTGGCACAGAAGAAGAATATGAAGAGACACAAAGAGAGCAAACACGCGCATCCATGAGAAAGAGATGGAAAGAAACTGCATTGCACTTGCATGTCTCGACGGTCTACGTCATCCTCGGCTGTGAACCAAAAACACTACAAATCCTTTCTTTTGTCCACAGATTGTTCTCTTATCAACTTCTAATACTATACGTTTAGTGAGCCCGGGGTGTTTGATGATCTTTGTTTTGGAGGGATCGCTGCGTGGATATCTAGAACCCTGGCACTGAGTTTAGTATTTCCATTTTCCCTAGAACTGTCGCTTTTACTAGTGCTGTAGTACCTTTGTGAGGGAGAGGAATGTCACAAGCTGAAGAACCAGGGTCTGGAGGGGATCAGAGAGATCGGAAACATCGACTTTATCCGCTCCATGAACATGGCCCTTGATGGCCCGCAAATTTGGCGCGCGCCAGTGATGCCAGGCTAACTCGTCGGGTCTTTTCTGGGAGGGGCTTAGCATTAAACTGCTTTAACGATAGTGGGGCCTGAACACAAGACAAAATTCCGAACAGGACGATCGCTGACTGCATAAACTAGGATTCAACGGGTTTGAAATAGATCCGCCTCCTGCAGGGGTAGGGTAGCAACTGACCGTCTATGGACCAACAAATAAAGTACCCAGGCATACCCAGAAACACATCTCGCCTTTTCTACATCATCAGTTTCCTTTGCCAATACCATCTCGAATCGTGACTTCCCATGGCTTCGAATGCGGCGCGCAGCTGCTACTCCCGCAACGGCACCCTCATCACAAACAAATCCTACCAACCCTGCAACGTTGACACCTCACACGACACATTCTGCTGCGGCACGAACCATCAAGGCGCGGGAGAAACGAATGTCGCAGACGATGTGTGCGATAGCAACGGTCTGTGCCAGAACTTTGAAGGGTTCAACGGAACAAATGCGGGTGTGAAGTTGTGGTGGAGACAAGGGTGTACAGATCCCACGTGGCAGAGTCCGGACTGTTTAGCCAACGTCTGTAATTCTAGCGAGGTAAGTGGAAGCTCAAGGCCGATGGGGTGAGCTGTTGATTACTAACAACGCCTAGTGGCAGAATGAGAACGCGCCCGTGCGAAAATGCGGAGATGATAGCTGGTGTTGCGGCGAAAGCAGCTGCTGTAGCGTGTCAACAAGCTTGTTCCAACTGGCGGCCACAGTTGGTTCACCATCAACATCAACACCAGCATCCTCCTCATCCCCGGCATCAATAAGCACATCTCCCAAGGTATCGACGATCACGAAAGGACTCGGCACCGGCGCAAAAGCAGGCTTAGGCGTCGGTGTAGCCCTAGTAGTGATACTACTCGGCCTCGTTATTTTCCTAGCTCTGAAAATGAAGAATAAAAAGAACCCCGAGAAAACGACCGTAGTCGACGAGCGACTTGAAGAAAAGGGGCTGATCATCACGTATGCCCATCAAATTTCACCGGTGGAGCTCAGCGGGGAAAGTGCTCCAGCGGAGCTGGCGGGACGGCAGATAGCGGAATTGGCAGCTGAGAGACAGAGGGCGGAGCTGGCTGCTGAGAAGCCAGGGGCTGGATAATCTGATCAGTCATGATGTGGGGAGAGGTGGGCAGGAGATCCGAATACATAATTTATTCGATACACCTTTGGTGCACAGCAGCATTCTCGGCGTCTTTGCAAAACACTCAGCCATAACACAGGGCGTGCGTTGGCTCAGCTAAAGGGAATTGTGCCGTTTTTTTGCCATGCTACGTCGTTGTACAGGAGGAAGATGTGAAATTTATCGGCACGTTTGCGTGGTCTTGGGCCCGTCACTAGGATTTCGGGGACTACATGATTAGGATATTTTGGTGATTCAGAGTGTTAAATCGCACGACCATAGAACGGCGGTGTAGGAAGAGATACTTTGATTCTTTTCTTTGTTTATTGAACTTCAGGGTTATAACCCTCACCATCCCTTGTACTTTCAAAGACTCCTCCTTCTTGAAAACTCACCCCCCTTAGACCTGAAGGGCTACCGCACCTCGTGTCCTCCCATGGTCTCAGATTCATATAGGACATTGAATGAGTTTATACATACATACATACATACATACATACAAGAGATACTTTGAATTTGTGGATTATATTGAGAGTCGGAGGCACGTGATGTGTAGATGGTGCTTACAAAGGGTGTCGTCACCCCTGCATATCCAGGGCCCGCTATTTTGCACAAAGTCTTACTAATCCTCCTTGGGCACAGGCATAACCTCAATGCCCTTTGCGCCGTTCAGGAAATCAATTTTGCCCACGTCCACGCCCTTCATCCGCAGGATGTCATATGCAGTCGTGACATGGAACCTATTGTTTTCTCCGTTAGCAGTCAATCCTTTATAATACACACGCACACACACACACTCCCACTTCCAAGCACTTACCAGAAGTTCGGATGCCCATACTGCGCAACATAATCCATGGCACTCAGCTTGATCTGCAAGGTGTTGTTGCGAAGCTTGATCACAACTTCATGCCCCTCCTGGCCCTCAAAGTCCTTCTCCTTGAACCCCTCTAGGTACTTGATCGTCTTCTCGATGCGCTCCAGTAGTTCTGGGAACGTCTGTTCCGTATCCGGCAGGGTGATGCTCTCTAGCGACGGGTTGACGCGCGAGGGGATGAACTTGGCGGCGTCGGTGAAGCGCTGAACTTGGTAGCTGAAGCCCTTCATATCTGGGTGGATGCTCGCGCTGATGAAGTCGTTGGGATCGATGCTTTGGGCTTGAGCGTGCTCGTAGCCTTTTGTGATGTAGCTGTGTGCGTTCTTGAGGCCGTTGACTACGGGCGCGATGGCCATTTTATGTAAAGTGAGGGCTGACATGGTGGCTGGAAGCTAAGTAGTGCGATAAGGTTGGATGGTTTGGAGTGGATGAGTAGGTTCCTGAACGATGAAGTTGTTGGTGCCGAGTTTCTTGAAAATTTTCTCATGGCGCGGGAGGGCAGTCTTATTTAAGCTTGGGCGTTGCAGCAACAACAAGAATCAGCTAGAAACTTGCAATTGTCATCTGGAGTCACAAATTCCGCGGAACCCCCCGTTTCGTCCGGCGATTAGCTCAGAGTAGACAGATTGATGAGCCGTGAGGTCATACAGTGGGTGTGAGTAACGTCTGATTACCAACGGACCTCATTTAGACAGGCTTGCTGCACCTAGGCGCCAATCAGAGAAGGGATCGATGTGCCGAACACGCAAAATCCGAAACCCGACAGTCAGCCGGTCAGCCGCGGGGTACAGTAACATTACGAGAAGAGCAAAGTTAGGAGATGTACTCAAATTAAATGCTGTAGAGACTTTCATGTGTGCATTCTGGCCAATGTCAGGATGAGTGGCGCGGATTGTGCTTAAAGCTACTCCGCACTAAATAGCCCCTTCAAACTTCAACTTTAAATCGAGGCAAAGAGTATGTAAATTTGCTTTGACACAAAATTCTATGATCGCTCTCGCTCTACTATGCAAGGTAGGGTGCATGAACCCTGGTGTAAGATTCTCACCGTTTCGGAACCGGAGAACTTATCTGCGTGCCCTTCATGCATCCAAGTGTGAGGTCTGATAGGATGCGTAGAGTATAGGTCCTGCGTGGAGAATTCCCGCAGATGCGGGTAAGCCTTGGGTACGCCCTAATAGTCAACGTACAGAAGATCTCACACGTACACGGGCTCGAACAGCTCCGCTATCTCCCGCTTCTTAGTGCCGTTGAAGCCTGGAGTGTCTGTGGAACCAAAACAACTGTCGTGTTGTTGAAGCAGGCCTCGATCAGACCGGCCACGAGACCCGCACTTTCGAACAATGGCCAGCCCAGGTCTTTGCAATTTCTGATGTCGAACACCGAAGCGCACGGGGTCGGGTCCCCCTCCAGTGGTGGGTCCATATGGTGTCTATCGGCTGTGCTGATAGAAAAATGTGTCAATACCACTGCTCTCGGAATATCAGTTGACTCTGGTGTATGCAAAATAAAGCATGGGTCGTGCTTCGCCTCATCGAAGGACTTGGTATACGGAAATGGCTCAGCGGGCGATTCGCTCAATAGCTGATCCAATTCGAGTAAGCAAACGCTCTCCATGCGGTTCCGCCCCAGTATGCCAGCGACCGGAAAGCCAGCTGTGTATAGGAGGATCGTGCAGTCGGTTTGCTCGATCAGTTCCGTATGTGCAGCCATACTGCTGTTATTCGAGATGAAGAGCGCCTGATATCGGTGTTAGCATTCTCGAAATACACGCAAGTACGTTGTCGGAGTTGCATACTTTGTGGCCAGTCTTGATTCTACGTTGCTAAGTTAAATATATGTTCGTGATACTATAGCAGCGTGGCGACAAAGAGAAACGCACAATGCTACTAAAACGACCAAGGCCCGCAGATCGGGAGGTCCGAGGTACACCACCGTCTCGAAGCAGGGGCTTCGACCGATCTCCCTCTCGATGAAATGGGCAGTTTTGTTGATCGCGTTGGCATACTGGAAAGATGAGCCTGTTACCATCTCGAACTGCACAGACTGTGACTCCAGGTGTTCATACCATTCGCCAACTGATATCGCGAAACCCATGCTGTAGAAGTTCGGAGCGGCGTGGGACCGAGACGCAGGCATGATCAGGCTGAGTTCTCGCGTTGCTGTCGATGATTGTAGGAATCAGTCGTCTACCGTATGATGGAACGACGTCCGAGGAAGAGTTCAAGACAGTTTCCCAGAAAGCCATGAAGGGGAAGACAGAAAATAAGGACCAAAATAAGGTAAAAGAAGGTACAAGAAGGAGAAGTTGCGCTAAGTTTTTTATTAACCCCTTGAAGATACAGCGTACCGTTCCTTCTCCACGGCTCATCAATACTTAGTGGGTATTGTGCCACTGGACCTACATACGAGCCCAGGAGCCAAGTCTCCATGATTACGATCTTGCCCCTAAGTGACCTAAGGATTTTGTGGCGCAGCGTGGTGATTCTGTGTTGCAGATTTGCGAAGTTGCATTGTTATTGACATCCGTGCCGTATTGTTGCTATAAATTGATCGTGATTACGAATACGCATAGCTTTTGCACAACACCTAGAGTCTTTCATTGCCCCCGATAGGGCATCTAACATGTCTGGAGGGCCAGTTTTTCTTTCAGCGGGCGGTTGCCCACTATGGCTACCCTTCGTTATGACTTGGAAGGCGCGCTGACGCTTCGTACATTATGACATTTTTTACGTGAAATGCGACAGGTATGGGGCGTATGCTACAGCATACCTCCCCGTAATCAACGTAAGGACCAGGGAGTCACTCTTTGGGAACTACGGGCGCCAGCCTCAATGTCGATCCATAGCGGGACGCCCTACTGAGCCGTAAAGCGGTTTAAGCTGCAGTCTAATCGCTAGGTTATGAGATATACTGCCCTCGGTAAGCTGGAGCTGTTATGGTCGAAGACTTTCGACAGGATCACTATTCTCACCTCTTCCACAAACCTAGCGCAAAGATCACTAAATCTCTCACTCGGGGCAAACATGCTGCGAAGATCATATAAGAATCATTTACGGTAGTAACAGTTGAAGCTGGATGTTAGAGGCAGGCTACATGAAATGTTGTGGTGAATGCGTCTTCTTAGTAGAAATTGGAATTATAGCTAGTGGTAACTGTCGGTATACACATCCTGTTGCGCCTCGGTCCTACTTCGGTCCGACTTGCACGGTCGCACCGAAGCAGTATATACATCTCCGCACCCACATACATAGTAATACAATAACATTTTACTGAGACACACTTTGTTACTGTTATCACCTGTACGATCGTACAGAAGCCTACCAACAATAACCTTTAGCTTGATAATCACTCGAGGTTCTTTGCATTTTAAGCACTATTCAAGATATCTTCCACCTTGTCCTGAGCCACGCCGTACTTCTTTTCTGTAGTGAGGATGTCTAAAACCGTAGCTCTTGCTGTCTCCCACCCCCCCTTCCAGGCTGTTCCAAAAACTTCATCTGTCTCCGCGAGATCCAAGGTGACCAGAGCGTCTGGTATACCCGTGCCCGCGGCCGGCTCCGGAACCCTGTTCCTCAATTGCGGGAACTCCTCGCGGATCTTGCGTGCCACATCGTTACTATCGATGATGCCGGCAGAAGCCAAATAGCGCTTATTGCCCGGCACGGCGGCAGTGTCGAGTGATTTGACGTGCATAAAGGCCACATCGTCAACGTCCAGGAAGTGGGGAACCATCATCGTGACCGCTTCCCTGTCGAACAGACTCCTGTAGATGGAAGACATACCGCCCAGACCAGTCTTTTCGGATCTCCATCCCTGCTGGATGCTCCGCCCAGTGATAGAGGGCGTTAAGTGGAACACGAGATCCCACTGGGGCTTCTCCCTTTTCATGAAGGCCCAGGCTTGCTTCTCGGCTGTGACTTTGGAGTACTGGTATGCAGCGCCGACATCAGTTGTAGCCTCGGCGAGCGGTATATCGTTGTAGTCGGCGGAAGAGATGACTCTGTTGGACATCATGTCGTTGGGCAATCGCATCGTCGAGACGATGCTGCCGGTGATGACCACACGCTTCAGGGTGGTCGACCTTTTGGCGCTTTGCAAAATGTTTGACATGAGCTTCTCGGCGGGCTGGAATACGGTCTCCTCGAAGTTGTCGAAGCCAAGTGGCGTGGCAACGTGGAGTAGGTAGGATGCGTTGGAGAGGCCTGCATCGAAGGCGCCAGGTGCAGTCATGTCCGCAATTTCGGTGAAGGTGAGCTGACCGCTGGCCACAGCTGCTGCATATTTGTGTGCGAGAAAAGGCTTGGACCGAGTGAGGGAGCGGAGAACGGCATCGACTGTGTAGTTGGCTTCGATCAGCTTCTCGAGAACGTTGGAACCGAGACTGCCGCTGGCGCCGGTGAGAAGCACATTGGGGCCAGACATGATGTGATATTAGGTGTTACGTTTTTAGTTTGTTGAGTAAGTTTGTTCTGGAAGGATAATAAGATGGTTTGATGTTGACTGTTGTGTTAATGCTAAGGAAACATTTGTTTATATGAGCATCTATGAGAAGACTAAAGTATAATGAATAATACAAAATGATTACTGACAACCTATATAATATTAATCCTGGTGGAACCACGAAGTGGCAGTGCCGCCTATGACTACGAAGGAGCAACGGTAAACAAACTAATCAGGGCTTACTCAGCAAACTAATCAGAGCTTACTTCATCGACCGTACTATCCCGCTTGCGATCCACCCTCCTCTTTCATTGTAAGCAAGGCGCTTTAGGTCTTTCGCGACCCGTTATAACGTTTGCCTTATACGATTACATGTTCGCGTTGCTGCTTACCCATCTGTCCAACTTCCCGTCCATATCCTACAAGCCACGGTGGCTAAATAGGCTAAATACGGCGCCAGCCTAATGGTAGTAAGTAATTTTTGGAGAGATGGAAGTGAAGTAGGAAGTAGATTAGGCACTGAAAGGATCCGATTTCTTTTTGTCCTGATGGTTTACTTGCATTGCTATCGCTATTGATCTCCTTGTATCTCTTTCTTGGGGGTTCCGTCTCTTTCGTTAGTTTTCATGTCTCGTTTCTTATATTTCTTAATAGTTTTGCCGTTGTTCTCCTTTTGTCGCGTCTGTCGCGCGTCCTTACTAAGGTTCTGCTTCTTTCGGCATTCATTTGATAGGTACTGTTTGCCGAAGACATCACACTCTCGCTCGACGTTGCTTATCGTGAAACCTTGATGTTCACAAGCAGAAGACAACCATAAACAATTCGAAAGCTACGAGTATTGCTTCTCGGATGCACCAAAGTTCTTTTACCCCACATCGCACGAACGGCAACAGCAACCGACGCGTCGATCCGAGATCGGCAAGCGATACCGGTAGCTTCTAGACGACATCGACATCGTCATCACCACTGCTTAGCCGATTGAAGATAAGATTACCGAACCCTTAAAAAGCATAACAATCAGTCATTGCCATCATTATCCGACGATAACCACGCTTCTATCCACATACTACTTTCCCAAGTCTCCAAACAAACCAGCTCGTCTAGATCAATTCAAAACAATGACGAACTCCAAAACCCCTCACGACCTCAATTGCCTGACGATCAGCGAACTCGAGAAGCTTGCTGCGGATCGCATGGACAAGCAAACACGAGACTATTACAATGAAGGCGCAGACTCTGGTTCTACGCTCGCAGAAAACATAGCAGCGTACCAAAAATACCGTATTCGGCCGCGCGTGCTGCGCGACATCTCCTCTATTGACACCAGCGTGAATATATTCGGGCACAGGAACAGCATACCGCTCGGCGTCGCACCAACGGCTATGCAATGCCTCGCGCACGACGACGGCGAACTTGCGACGGCGCGCGCGTGTAAGCAAATGGGTGTAGTGATGGGTCTGAGCAGTTTCAGCACCACAAGTCTTGAAGATGTGAAGGGCGCGCTGGGTGAGCATCCTGGAGCGCTGCAACTGTATCTTTTCGAGGAGCGGGAGCATAGTCGAAAACTGATCCAACGCGCGAAGAAGGCCGGGTATAAAGCCGTCATGTTGACAGTCGACACGCCGGTCCTTGGCCGAAGAAACCTGGAAATTAGGAACCAGTTCAAACTGCCCTCCCATCTCAAGGTTGCAAATTTCAACCGCGACGACGACGACGACGACCAAGGTGTTAAAATCAAAGACAAAATTGCGTCAACAAACGAGGGCCGAAAAAGAAGTAGCGAAACGGAATCTCCCAAGCGCACACCACCCACCGGCCCAATAACATTCCACACACACGCCCCGAACCCAACTCTAAACTGGGAACGCGACATAACCTGGCTACAATCACAATGTCATCCCGAAATGCAAGTCTGGGTAAAAGGCATCGCAACCGCGGAAGACGCTTTACTAGCCTGCCACCACGGCGTCGACGGTATCATCGTATCGAACCACGGGGGTCGCCAGCTCAACGGCGCGCTGGCTACCATCGACGCATTGCCCGAAGTTGTTGAGGCGGTGCGCAGTCAGTCGAAGAACATACCTGTGCATATTGATGGGGGCGTTAGGCATGGGACGGATGTTTTCAAGGCATTAGCGCTGGGTGCGGATTTTGTGTGGGTGGGACGGCCGGTGCTGTGGGGCTTGGCGTATAAGGGGCAGGAAGGGGTGGAACTTGCGTTGAAGCTGTTGGAAGATGAGTTTAGGTTGTGTATGGGGCTTGCGGGGGTGACGAGGGTGGAGGATATTGGGAAGGAATATTTAGTGAAGATGGATAGGAGTGGGTTTGTCAGTCGGCTATAGTCTGACCTTTTTGGTTTACGAGCACGAGTTTTTGGTTTGGTACACTCTGAACTTGGTAACCTGATTTAGAATAAGCTTTCTGAAGCTAGGAACAAGTCTATTGCGATTTGATATTTAATTGACTTCGCGACACCGAGAGTCTCATTCGTTTGTCCTTCTCCTCCTCAACTCACTTTCCAACTCCTCCCTCTCTTCAAGCGTCAGCTCACTCTTCGCCTTCCCTATCTTCACCCATAGAAACATGACAATCAGTCCCGCGCCAGCAAGCGCCGTTGCAAGCCAAAACGCAACTTTGTAACTCTCCCTCTGCCCCCTATCCTCCGTCTCACTGACGGCCAAATCTGCAAAGCTCAAGAAAAAGGCGATGCCGAGAAACAAGAGCGAGTTCATGAATGCGCCGGCGAGACCCTGGCGGGCCTTGGGCATGCTAGTCGTGATAAATATGTTGCTGACATTGTACGTGACATCGATGCCGAGCGTAGCGCAGATCATAGCTGGGAAGATGTAGGCCCAGTAATTGAAGTTGACGGGTAGGATGGCGAAGAGGAGGGTCGAGAGGATGTACGCGGTGCCACTAATCAGCAACAGGACACGACCGGGCAGAAGATGCAGGATCAGCCCGCCGACCGTAGCGAGGATCAACCCGCCAACACACATCGGTGTGAACCACGCGGCAGTAAGAATTGGGCTCGCGCCAACGACTTCTCCGATGTAGAAGCTGGCGTAGAAAATGAAGATACCGAAGGTGCCGTATTGGAAGAAGAGGGCCAGTGCGAGAGGCTTCATGCCTTTGACGCTGAACATGTCACCGGGTAGAAGTGGCTGTTCGGCCACCCATCCCTCGATATAGACGAACGCGCCGAGGAACAGCCAACCGATGACAAAGATAACCGGTATATACGGCGTCGTCCATCCCTCAGGCGCATGACTACCATCCGTAAGCGCAAAGATAATCAACACCAGTCCCGGAATCACCGTCGCAGTACCCCACCAATCCATTTTAACACCCTTCCCCACGCGATCCTGCTCTCGATTCGGAATGCAGAGGTACGATACGACGGCAACGATAGCGAGAACAATGGATCCGATCCAGAAGAACCAGCCCCAAACAATGAACTGAGCGCTCACGCCAGCGAAGAAGATACCGGTGAAGAACCCAACCGGTGCGAAAGCGCCGTATAAGCTGAACACGAGGTTTTTGCGCGGTCCGGGACGGTATATGGACCCGAGGAGCATGATACCTGATGGTAAGAAAGCAGCAGGACCGAAACCTTGTAATGCTCTGCAGAAGATGAGCATGATGTAGTTTTGACTGAAGCCGGCGATGATGGACCAGATGAGGAACCACGCCAGGCCAATGTTAAATACTAGGTAGCCGCCAAACATGTCTGCTAGCCGTCCGAAGGGCAGGAGAAATGCGCCCGTTACCAAGGAGAATACGGAAGCCGGCCATGTTTGCGCGTTGGATGGGATATGCAGGGCCTCGGTAAGTTCAGGGAGCAAGATGTTGAAGCCGGAGATGAAATACTCGGCTACGAACATGGAGCCCAGGAGCGCGAAGCAGAAACCTACTTCGTGGAAGAGGGAGGTGAAGACTTCAGGGCGTTCGCGGCCTAGGCGTTCGATGTCAGAAGGGCTGTAGGAGCCATATTGCTGGGGCGAGCCTTCTTCGATCTTCTCCGACGATGAAGGTATTGGAGAGGGTGTGAGACTTGTCGGTGGGTTCATCGCATTATCCATCGCGGGCTCGGCCATAGGTTCAGTCGATTTGTCAATTGTGAGTGGCAGGTGAATGTGACGCGATGTTCAAGTCTGATGTTGCTTCATTCCTTCTTTTCTATGTGGTGCCAGACGGACTCCGTGACCACCGCCAATAACATCGCAGTGTATATTGGACGGCATTTCTTCAGCTGCTGAGAAATCCAGGCATGAAGGCGAACTCGTTCTTGGCGTTGTTTGTGACGGCAGAACAAAAGGTCGTCACAAGATGGAGTCCACCTATGCAGGCAATGCGGCTTGGCTGCTTGATAGAGTTTAGGGTGGCCTTGGCGAAACGGAGAAGGAATCGAGCCATCTGCGCAAGACATTGCCTTAGAGAGCAACTAAATGGATGCGGTTCGCTCACTTGTCCCTCGGGCTGCATCTCTGGATGTTCTCGCCCGCTGTAGCCGCAACCCAACAAAGTGACGTCTCCAAATCGAGGAAGCAATTAGTCATGCAAAGCTTCATCGCTCTAACCCGCCACATCCAAACGAGATCTCCGCCCCGCCAAACTCCAGACAACCCCAAACAGTCAACCACCGACACATCTCGCATGGCGCTCACCCAATGAGCTTGACGCGCTTCAACCTCCCGACTAAGGCCTGTCACAACTGCAGGAAGCGACGCTGGAGGTGCGACCGGTCTTTGCCGAGCTGCCAAAAATGTTCATCCGCGGGAACAGAATGTTTGGGCTATGGGAAACTGTTCGTGTGGAATCGCGGGGTTGCAAGTCGCGGGAAGATGATGGGGAAAGGGTATGAGGACAAGATGGTGCGTGATGCAGGTGCCACGGAAGGGAAGGACAAGACCCATGATGTGCCCACCTTGGTGTGGGGGAACGAGGGCGCAGGTGCATCGCATCGACTATCGGAGGACGACTTTGGGTTAGTGTCTGCAGATTCGGTGTCTGATTTTGTCAAGATGTCCTCGCGAGAACAAGATCAGGAGATGGCGTTGGCGATGACTGTCCAGCGGCCGTTGGCGGATCCGCTGGTCAACGATCTGGACCGGAATTCGCGATACTACCTGTATCACTTCGCGACGCAGCTATGCGAGGTCATGGTCGTATACGATATACCTGGGCAGAACCCTATACGCGATCTCATACCCGCGACGTCGGCCTATCCACTGTTGCTGCAAATTATCGTCGCTAATTCGGCCTTCCACGTGTTCAACATCTCGCGCAATCCGATGGGTCAATCAGCCTGTCAAGGAGATGAGAGCCCACCCGTGACTGCGTACTACCAAGCCGTGAGTCGATTTGGAGGGCCGTTGAAGTCGTCATACCGAGATGCACTTGTAGCGAAGCAACAAGCCCTCTCGTTGTTGGCTCAAAGCGTGGCGTCGGTGAACGCCTCCAACATTGACTTGATACTGATAACCATCCTGCTGTTTGTCAATTATGCGCTCGTTGAATCGGGGCGAGACAAGTGGAAAGTACACATGGACGGTGCTCTGAACCTCATCAAGCTGCTTGGGGAACCGCCATATCTACAGCGTCCGATGAGTAGACTACGCCAAACAATCCTTTCGGACTTCCTGGTGTTCCATATTCTGGGCTCGACTTTCAGCTTCACCACACTTCCTGGCTTAGTTCCGGATACGATCGAACTGGAGCCGATTCTCCGCTACGCAGAGACGAACAACTACCTTTCATGCCCGAGTCCGCTGCTGCGCATCATGCTCGAGTCTTTTGCGTTACCCGATACTCACGATTCTCTGCAAGACAGCAATACTTCGACCAACGTACAAGAGCAAGTGGGAAACCTGCTCCAACGCGCGCTTGACTTCGATCCTATTACATGGTCGCTCGAGTTCGAGCGCGCCTCACCTTTCGAAGACATCGAGAAACGCATACGCATAGCTTCCGCGCACCGCTCAGCAGTTTGCATTTACCTCGCACGCGTCTTACCTTCTACAAACCCGCTTCTCGACCCTACTAGCGGTACAGCACTCGTCAGCTTGACAGCACTAGCCGATGATGTCGTTTTACATATTTCACACCTGAAGTCTGGCGATGCGCTCTTCAAGTCGATATGCTGGCCTCTATTCCTCGCTGGCGCGGAGTCCGAGGACCCTGCTCAGCGTGAGTGGATCATGAACACGCTCGATGAGCTTTATGGAATCATGTTCTGGGGCTACTTGCGTACATCGAAGCGGGTGCTTAAAGCGATTTGGAAGTTCAAAGATGAGGCAGCTGTTGGTGCGGGGAACTGCTGGGTGGAAGAGGTCAAAGATTTTGGCAATGAGATTTTGATCGCTTGAAACCTCGACGAGTCGAACACTGGGATCGAGCTAAAAGATAAGAAAGTAAACATCGAGTGGTTCCAGTGTATAAGGGAGTGGTTGAAGCGCACAGAACGGGTTGCCCTCGTGTCAGCATGCCGTGTTACGTAGACGCCAGTACACGACGTTTCCAAGTGGTTGGGCGTGCCGTAGCTTCCATTCGCGCGTATCTCACTCACGCCGTTGACGATTTACACACTGCATTTTGTCATATTGGAAGGGTTTTACTGTTAAGCCAGCCCGAGCACGAAATTGGCCTACCAATCGAAGATAGCTTGGAAGCAGAGACACATAGAGGCTGCTGCTGAAAACTCGTGCGAGATTGGGCTACCCCACTCAGGCTTACCGGCTTACCACGGAGCCGGTACTGGGATGCAATGAGCGATTGATCGTGGATTCGTGGTGCATCGTACAGTCGTACGCCATCCGAGCATGTGGCATGGTGCAACGTTCCGCGATCTGCAGAGGGGTCAAATACCTGAAAACACCACTTCGCGCATCTGAACAAATTTGACTTTTGCACAACAACGCGTTTCCTGGATCGCGCATTTTTGCGCCACATTCTATCGCCGTGGACCCTTTCTCCGAGATCTTCGGTGTGCACGAAAGTGCCTACGGCTGTGGGGAACATTATGCAAGTATCGCCTTGCAGGACTAGTTTACTGATGGGAAATGCATGTGTACAATTTTCTGACACACACTGCGGTCATACTTCCCGCTATTCTTGCTTACTCGCTCCTCGGGTAGAGCGATCAGGACTACAACAGTACCGCGTAGGTGGCCAAGTACCCCTAAATATCGCTCCAAGGTAAGACCATGCACGCTCTTTTTAACACCGCTCATTCCAGTCGGGTGCTTCGTAACTTCCGAGATGGGTGGGCTCTTCTTGGACCATGAACTGATGTCGGCAAGTACTACACATGAGGAGGCGGTTGTATGTCACACGTGCAGATGATGTAAAAGATGTCGCGCCGCACTGTCTTTGAGTTTCATTGCAGACGACGCTTCGGTGTTCAGATTTCTATTCCTGCAAGTCTCGCTGCCATCAACGCACATTGCTTCGCATCATCATGTTCCTATCACTATTGCTTATAGTTCTTCTCAGCATCGCACCCATCCCTAAAACCTACGCACAAACCGACTACGATAAGGTTACCGACCCTATCCAGCGCACCAACCTTGCTTTCTCTACCCTACAGACATGGTATAACGCCAGCACAGGTCTCTGGGAGACAACCGGATGGTGGAACTGCGCCAACATCATTACCTTGCTTGGGAATTTTGCGAAAGCCGATACCAAGAATGAAACATTGCAGGGCTTGGTCAGGGATATATTTGCGAATGCACTGCGGGTGGCGCCGGCGAAGAACCCGCAGCCGGGCATCGAAGATCCGCCGTTAAACGGTACAAAAAACGGAACGTCTGCGCATTCGACATTGACGGGCCTTGAGTCCGGATACATGAAACATCTCAAACCAAGCACCAACGAGCCCTATACCATGTTTCCAGCGAACTGGGATAATTCCTCCGGACCATACAAACATGTCACCACACTCACCTACCCTACCACACTTGATCCCCGCAACTGGCTTGACGGCTTCTACGACGACGATCTTTGGTGGGCGCTCGCCTGGATCAACGCATACGACCTCACCCTTGATTCAAGTTATCTCAATCTCGCCGAAGGCATATTCACCGCCGTTGCCGGTACATGGGGTACTAGTTGTTTCAGTGGCGGGATATATTGGAGCTGGAAGAAAGACTACATAAACGCCATCGCAAACGAACTGTTCTTCGGCACAGCCGCACACCTAGCGAACCGCTTTGCGGATTCAAATAAGAAGGCAATGTACTCTGACTGGGCTGAACGCACACTTGCCTGGTTTCTCCAAAGCGGTATGATCAATGAGCGAGGAACGATCAACGACGGTCTAACGGCAAACTGCACAAACAACAACATGACAACTTGGTCCTATAACCAAGGCGTCGTTCTAGGCGGCCTCGTCGAGCTCAACGCTGCTTCTCCAAATTCCACGTATCTTACCCTTGCATCTCGCATCGCTCACGCCGCTTTGATCGAACTCTCAGACTCCAACGGTGTCATCCACGATGTGTGTGAACCGGACTGTGGGGGCGACGGCGCGCAATTCAAGGGGATCTTCATGCGCAACCTCGTCGCACTGCATGAGGCGGCGCCTGACGATGCGTACGCCAAGGCTATACGAACGAATGCGGATTCGATCTGGGTGAACGACAGGAATGAGACGGCAGAGGAGTTACAGGAGTTTAGTGTAGATTGGGCGGGGCCGTGGGTCGAGCCAGCGAATGCAAGTACGCATAGCTCGGCCATGGATGCCCTTGTTGCTGCTATCGTTGTGGCGTAAGAGTGGGATGTGCAAAGGGCGTGGCATTGGGTACTTTGGCTTAGGTAATTGACACTATTTTTAATCTGAGGTTGTACTGGAAAACTGCATGCCACTGCGTGTGCAATCGAAAGAAAGAAATGCCTAGTGGTCTTCGCAGTCACTTACTTCGAGCACTCCTTAGGCCTTCTCTACTTCCCGCGTCAGTTCTCTTACTATCGCGCCACGGGCTCGCTTTAAGTTGTTTCTGGAGCGCCGGCCTGCTGTTGCTCCCACAATGTCGCTCTGCGAAATGCTCCCCGCCTCATTATCTCCACCTTCCCCACTCTCGATTCTACAACCATCTACAATTTCCTGCGGTCCCTTCCCACCACGCTCCGTCTTCGTGGTCATATTGCGTAGCTCCGCCGGCGTCGGCGCTTGATGCACATATACCTTCCTAGGACTCGTGTTCGCCCTTTCACGCTCTCGACAATGTGCAATATTGATATCGTCGCGTATCAAGTGATTCCGCACCTCTTGCGCGTTACCGCCACTGGGTATACCGCGATCGCGGCAGAGAGCCGCAGCGGTGTAGTAATCGAGCTCGGTGTAGTTTGGTTTGTGTGGAAGAGGGGTCAGGGGGCTTACGCTGCGGCGCTCCTGGGAGCGTCGTTCACGGAATCGTCGTGGCTTGCTCGATTGATGAGGCAGCGATGGTGAGATGGAGTTGGAGATGACAATGGATGCCGTTTGAGGAGCACCGGCGGGAGCCTTTCTAGGCGCCGATGTGGGTAGATTCTGCAGGCCTTCGCTGGTGTTTTGAGGGTTAGACGTTGGTCTGTAGTGCTGTGGGGGCATCCAGAAATACTTTTGGGGCGTCAGTGCGGTCAAAAAGCTTCTTATCTTCGATGGATCTCCCGTCACGATCGGCTGAGTGATGATGGAATTTCGCCTGGTTTGTGAGCCGGCTCGGTAGTCTGTTATAGAATTGCCGGAAAAGCTACCAGTGGTCTCCATCGTGTCTCCTGTGTGCTCATTAGTGACCCCAATACGATTTCCCCACTCGTCAATTGTTCCCGCTTCGTAGTCATCCAGAAATCTCCCCTCGGCCGCATCTTCATCTCTGCAATGCTTGAGCGCTGTATCATATGTCGGCATGGCATGTGCGTTCTGTCCGGTATAATCTGGGTGTGTCGAGAGATACTCAGGAGTGTACCTAGACTGAAGCTCTCCGCCAACCCTGTACCGAGGCCTTGATAGCTCCGCTTCCATGCTTCCGTTGATTATGTTCCCCTGTCGTAGCTGCTTTGCATGCGCCGCCATCATGGCATCTTCGTTTGCGGCGCGATTTTCGCCATAAATAGAACGGGTATCGATCTGTCTCTCGGCATCTTGGAGATCCTTTAGCTCATTAGGCGCGCGTTTCTTCTTTGGTGTCATAGCTTATATTAGATGAGATACACGAGGTATTGTTAAGAGGCGAGATAATAAAAGTTGCAGTTTAGTATTGCAGTTTGAGCCGGAGGAGAATTTGTTGATAGTTTATGGATGAATAAATGCGGAAGAAGGTGAAATAGTATAGAAGCAGTCTAATAAAATGCAAAACATTAGTTAAGTGAAAGGGACGTGTTGGAGACTGTTTGTTTCAAAAGCACTCATGAGACAAAGAGACAGTGGAAGTCGTAGGGCATTAGCAATGGTACATCTGCATCTATTTGCAACAAAATTGACCATCTAGAACAACGAACAGGAAGTCAAGCAGTGTTTCGACCGGGCTAACTGTCGGTAACTAGAAGAGGGTATGATATAGCGTTCTCTGTCAGCCACGATACTCTATGGCCTTCTAGACGCTTGCTACATGCGGCATGTTTGCTACATGCAGCATGTTCGCTTACAGTATGTTTGCTACATGCAGCACGGTCGCTTGCAGTATGTTTGCTACGTGCAGCATGTTCACTTACAGTATGTTTGCTACATGCAGCACGGTCGCTTGCAGTATGTTTGATACATGCGACATGTTCGCTGCCTCGGGTGTGGTGCCCGAGTTCCTAGCATATATAGAGCTCTCGTTCCTATAGTCAATACGATCACGCATTTCCCCATGTTCGACACCTAGTCCCATTGATATTCTCACACAGGCCTTCAGTCTTCGATCAATCACTCTACAATGTTCAATATATCTGTTCAATATATAAAATCTGGCCCTTTAGCACAGTGATATTTCCAGTTCTCACACTAACTCTCTCCGGTACCCCAATACCCCCAGTACCTCCCCAATATCTCCCCAATATCTATCCCACACCCTCTATCTGCTCTTGCTGGTTCCACTCGTCCCACCCCGCTCGATTCTCTGGGAGCTCAGCAATGCCACTCTCCAAGCTAGTCAAGTCGGAGATTCGCAGCGCTGTTCGCTGGAATGCAGCTGGCAATACCTGACCAGATGGAAGCGGAGCAGCTTTACCAAGCAGAGCGAAAGAAGGAAAAAGATAATAATGCGAAGAAGAATGCCCAGAAAGCTGCGAAGACCCCTGTAAAGCAGCAATCTCTCACTCAACTCAATCTCAACGCCGCGACCAACGTCAAGCAGCCTTCTGCACTTCCAACCTCAAAGACTGATCTCAACAAGACTTTGATTGAAAATATCTCCATACAGATGGCGGCAAACTCCCTACGATTGCATTTGGAAGTTCGCAAGGCTGACGCATCAACCATCAACGCTAAAGTGACCAAGAAAAAGCGCCATTCCATCGAAGATTCGACTGTTGGGAAGATTAACCGCCAGCATCACGACAACATGGTGTACACTGAGCCTCCCAAAGCCAACGTAGCCTTTTATTAGGGATAGACGGATGAAATCGACTTAGGCGTAGCTAGAAGACCAGCCGTTGTGTCCAACTACGTCCGGGCCAGTACCATTTCCAAGCAGCTGTTCGCATACTCTCTGAGATTCTACCTTCCGCATTTGGAAGGGGACGGAGAAGACTTCGAGTTCAACAAGCGCGGCAAAATCAAGAATGCTTTCGAGGCGTTCATCCAATCCGGGCAGCTCGATCTGATTGACGTACTTTGTGCAACCGACTACAAAGAGCTATGGTCCGCATTAGAGACTACCCATCACTTCCAAAACATCTCTCAAGGTGGGCCTTTGGAACCGCCCTGGCGCTAGAATCATCAATGACATCAAGGTTGACATGGAGTTCTTAAAGCGAATCGAGATCTCGAATGCTTTCAAGACAAAGGCATCATGCGACCTATCAGAAGAGATTCAAGCCCTCAATGCGATTATTTCGAGTGCTATTCACACACAGAGAGCCGATCTCATACAGGTAGGCGCCAATAAGTTCTTCGTCAAGAACGCCTTCCGGAAAATGCCGGTGGTCTGAGAGCACAACGCGGATATTTCACATAGCGTCTCCGGTCCACTCCTCAATATAAACAAAGCAACGGCTACCTTCCTACCACCAGTGTTGGTGTCATGGTTCCTGCAGCGACGCAGGAAGGAATGTAGAATAGATAATGATCGAGAATGCATTGAGTACGTCGGGAGGCTGCTCAAGAATCGTACCCTCCGTATCATGTACCGGAGGCAGAACTACGAAGGCGGCAAAGACATGAACACCTAGCATGCCCGTTTGAAGTTCTTCAAGGGGTTTGGCTACCGTGCCCGTCAGAGCAACGATCCCCTCGGCGCAACGATCCAGCAACACCAAAAGCTGAACAACAAAGATTAGGCTGTAGAGCCACCCAAAATAGCTATTATCACAGGATTCTGTGGTGGAGTATGAAGTAGACATATGGAATTAATTTGCGTTATTCATATTTGGCTGGAAGGTTGATGTTGCGGCCATGGCGTGTTGTTCTGGCCCTATGGGCACATCTGCCTATGATTATCCTGGTTTTTGATAACTAAACTGCTCTATGGTATACCAAAATCCTAGTATTTGAGGCAGATATACTAAAATATTTACATGTAATTATACATTGTCACAATTTATATCTTTTGTATAGGAAAATAGTTACCTTTGTTATGGGTGTTGGCTTTTGAAGTCATATGTATGTCAATTGGAGTAGAACATGTGAGGTGTTTGCGGTAGGAATCAGAGATATAGATGTACGCTTGTATTAAAACAAATCCTTAACAAGTTATCAAGGCTCCGTAAGGGAATATATACACGTACAGCATTTGCCCTATCCTAGACCATGCCGTTGTAGCTCCGTAGGCTTCCCGTGGGGTTGTGCTTGCTTGTAGTATAGGAGTTATCTTGTATATAGATTGAAATAACTGTATTGTTACAGTCCGAAATCAGTCCACTCCCGTCTACAATCTTCTCATAACCAGACTGCTCAGAGTGTTGCACAGAGCTCTGAGGATGATTAGCAGATAGATCATGATGTAAGGAGATAGACCGCACGGCTGCACCAATGACAATATGAAGATGACTGAACCAAAGATACCTAATAAACAGAAGAGAGCTGCACCCCCTTTACCTCTGCTCCCACACGACGACAATAGCTACCTATAGCTCCAAACTAACCAAACGTTGCCGTCCCTGACACGACACGCAAACAAGGCAGCCAGCACGGCCTTAACAAGGGGGGGGGGGGGGGGGGGGGGGGGTGACGGTTAAGATACCTTCTATTCAAGGGAGCAGAAGGTTGGCCGGTTGATCTTTTGCTCCGCGACAGTCTCAGACTCAGACAGGACGTTAATTGAATACATACATACATACATACAGGAGAGGGCTGAATACAGGCCAAAGGCGGATCAAATATATAAGCCTGTACAAGGCGTCAAGTGAAGAAGAAGAGGAGTTGGTTGTATTACAAGTTATGTACAATGCGGAAAATATATAGACAAGATTACCTAAGGAAACTAGCCCGGGTAGGCTGACATGGAAGAACAGGAGCATGAAAATTTCAAGTGGGAGAAGGCGACGTGTTTCTTTGTGGCCAGGAGGTGGGAGAGTATGGGGGACTTTGAACATCTAGTGCAAGAGGACGAGAAGTTCAAGGAGGCTATTCCGATTTTGTATGGGTGGGGGGCGCCGGTTAAGATGTGGCATATTGAGCGTAGCTCTTAGACGTGGGACCAGGGTATAACGTAGTTCGAAACACATGTAGACATTCGCTCATGGACTTCAACATGATGGGAATTTTAGCGATTTGCTGATTTTCAAATGAATGCAATTACATGAACAGCTTCGGGCTTACCCCTCAGTACAAATCGCAGTCATAATGCCCGCTTGCAATCGACCGATGCTTTTACCTGACTCCAGTCTGTCTCTGTAGATTCTGCAGCTCGAATGAGTCATTATTGTGCCCTCTCCCCCTAGATACACTCCTCAAACACCTTCCTTGCAGCCGCCATATCCTCACATATGTACATAGCAGTCCCAACCCGCAACACCTGTTCTTCTGGACTGGAGAGGTTACTTTGGATGGACTGAACTATCCATTGCAGTTTTTCTCGGGACGCAGGTCTACACCCGCTGCGCCATGCAGCCAAAAAGGTACTAATAATCAACAATAGTTGATTCTAGAACATTACATGTACAGGTCGTTGCAGTGGCATCTCCCCCCGCACGCCTGACAGTTATCTTGGGCGTCCTTTCTGTATTTGGTGAGTGTAGTGGCTGTACTCAGAGTCTTCTGAGTTTGAGTCAGAGTTGGGATAGAATATTGCCTCAAGTTATTGGACACCATCATTTCTGCTCTAAATTACTAGTCTTTGCCAACGATGAGATAGCATCTTTGCATTAAGACCTGCTCCAAAAGCTATTAGGTCGGTCAGGGTAAGTTAATAATGTCATTTCATTCGTCATTACGATGTGGCACTCCGCAGCCCAGGACGAGCGCATAGCAATGTGCGTTCAACAAGTACCACTTTCATCATCATCATAGCTACTCTACCACAACCCTCTCTTGGCCATGCTCGTTGGAGTAGGTGTGCTGCTAGACGGTAACGACACAAAGCTCTCTGTATGCGTAGCCGTCGCCGTGCCATTCGTCCTGTAATCATCCGTGACGACCTGACTACCATCCGCAATAACAACATGATCTAGCACGCGCTTGAAGATCTCCAAGGCGGCTTCAGGTTGGTAGTAGGGGACTTCATGACCTGCCTCATAAATCCTGGTGAAGGAAAAGTTTCCGTATTCACGAACCTCCCCGTACTCGACGCCATCGACGAGGAATGGTGTGTAGCCCGCAGTGCGGAAAGCTTCGGAGCCGGTGAAGTTGACAGCGAGGGAGATGGCTTGGCCACCGAACCAGTTGCAGATGTAATCTGCGTCGCCGTAGATCATGGCGACGCGGATACCGTAGGCTAGGATCTCCTCAAGGTCCTCGATGAAGGTGGGGAAGACGAAGTCGCCGGTCCTCTGGAAGCCGAGGGAGACGTTGGGTGCATTGGTGGAGGTGTAGTTGATGTTCACACCGATAGCTTCTTGGGTTGAGGCCAGGTTCAGGAACTCCTCGAAGTAGTTGGGTGGAGTGGGGTCGTCGTAGGGGTGACGGATATCGTACACACCGCGGCCACCAAAGGCGTAGTAGGGCTCCTCAACGAGGGATCGGCAGAGGTTCGTGGCGGACGAACACGTCAGGTAGCCGTCTTGGGTGGTCCGGTCGGACTGTCGGCAGTACTCGATCTGGTCGTGGCAGCCTTCGGGCATGTAGTATGCTTGCTTCATGAAGGTGTAGATGGTATCGTTAACAGCCTTGATACCGTAGGTATTGTTGACAGCAAACTCGGGGTAGTAAGGGGCCTGGATCTGCTCGTCCACGATACCGTTGATTATACCAAGCGTGTCCATCTCGAGTTCCACACCAGCACAGGAACCGTTGCGAATGGCCTCATTCTGCTTGTAGAAGTAGTTGTAGAAGCCGGGGCCGTAATGCCCTCCGTAGCTGTTTGAATCATCAGCCATGTTACTTCGTTAGTGCCTTGCAAACCCTTACCTCTCAGTCCAGAGATTGAAAGTGAAGTTCTGGATATCAGGGTCGAGTTGTGGGCTCAGCTCCAGGAAGGCCTGGAGGATGTGCCATGCGCCGACTGCAGCAGCGTGGGTTGTGTTTGCCGTGTCCGGGTCGACGAGCGAGTATCTGCCATCGGTATCGTTTTCTGTGGTTTCGTAGGAGAAGCCGACACCCACTGGCTGTGAAAGGTAAAGCATGTTGCTGTGCTCGTTCCATGAGTAGGGATTCAACTGCGTCTTCAAGTCTTCTGTGACGTTACACGGCCCATGCTCTTGGAACAGCCCGATGAGAGAGTCGGATCCAGGACCACCGTTCAACCAGAGCGTCTGTTTTGGTCAGGTGAATTTGCGGGACTGGATGATAGTTGCATACCAATGGCTTCTCAGACGGGTTCTCACGGGCCTCGAAGAACCAGAAGAACATGTTTGTCGTTGGGTTGAGGCTGATGTAGCCCGCGTAGTCGTCGACGCCTGGTGTGGTCTCGCATACTCCCGCCTTGCCAGGTTGTTTGTACCTGATCTCTGCGCCCTGGGCGGATGTGATGGTCGTGACGCCGGTAGGGTCTGCAGGAACTTGACGCGATTTGATGAAAGGAGAGCGGGCGCTGCTGAGAGACGCAGCTGCCAGGATGACGGCAAATTGTGTGAGGCGCACCATAGTCGGAAGCTTGCTGTGGAGGAGAAATCACGAGGCTTGAGCAAGAGCTTCTGAGGTTTCCGGAATACACGAATCGTTCCTCCTCTTATATAGTCACAGCGCGGAAGCAAGCGGCATCCAGCGCGCCTTGTTATCTAGGTACGCATGCTATTTATCTTGCTTGGATCAATGTGGTAGAAACGTTAGACGACTTGGCAGCAGGATGGACCATGACCGTACGGCTGCTTAATCCGAATCAGGCAACTGCTGAACGACAACGCGGATTGCCATTGGCTGGATAACATCGATGCTAAAGATCGCATCGGTTAGCTTTGTGCCGGTACGTCACCGGACGAATGTCGTGCAACTCGGCAGGTGACACCATCGAGTACGGTAGAAAATAATTAGGCCTGGTCTTCACTGTTGATATCATCTCTTGATCGGTTCCAGAGCTGCGATTTCTGCTGTTGATCTGCCACTGAGGCAAATGTTGCGATGCGCTCGCGGTGATGTTGAGCTTGCGCGATGACGTGCTGCACGAACCTCTTTACCCGAAGAAGAAGCTCGATATGCACGGCGGCAGAACAAGACTCGCGCCGAGGCTTAAGGAGCTTGTTGCATGCTTATGAGGCTTATTCACGTAATAATTGTTGAGAAAGTTTGGAGGCTGGGACAAGATCCGGTGTGTTGGTGTTGTGAGGGTCGTACTTTGAGTGGAGGAAGAAAGAGGGGAAGGCACCGATGCCGCACGCGGCATCAGCCGCTAGCTCTGGTCGGCAGCCGCTCTCCATCTATTCTTATCGTAACTTCGTATCGTTCGATGTTTGCTTGCTTGGAGGCTGCGTGGAAGTGCTAAGTCCCGCGGAGCGAGATAATAGACAGCATCGAGATTATGCAGTCGAAAACATGCACATCACATCTGAAAGAATACGGCGCATGCGGGCAATACGGATAGGCGGCCTAAGTGCATCTTCACCGCCGTGACCCCTGTCCTAGTGGCACAGCTTCCGATCGCACAGATCACAGAAACTTGGAAACTCGCAAAGCACGAGTGACACATCACGTGTGACTCTGACAGTCGCTTTCATTTTCATTTGTCATTCTATGATAGTGTTGAATACAATTACCGTCAATTCATTGCAACACTGCTTCTACGATTTGCTGAACGCTCTTTCAGAGCTTTTTACCTTCACCTTCACCTTCTCCATCTCCTTATCCTTCTCTTTATTTGCTACTCCATGGGTTACGTCGCGTACATCCAAATGCAACCTCACACAACTGTAGCACCCTCACCCCACACAAATTTCCACTCAACTTCCTTCTCGGCAACCCTCTTCACAAGCCTTACTTTGACATCCCAGTCCGGCTTCGGCATCGCATTCCAAAGATCCGCATTGCGCTTCGTAGGGGCCACACACTGCCCTTCTTGCGGCAGTACATCGTACTGCACCACAATCATCGCAACGAAGCTGAGGATGACGTTTGTCGAGAAATGACGGCCAGGACACATCGTCACGCCAGCTCCGAAAGGACGGAAGGCGGATGTGCTTGCGAGGTTCTTCTTGGACTCGGCGGAGATGAAGCGGTGGTGGTCGAACGTGTTAACGCTGGGGCCCCAGATGTCGGTGTTGTGATGTACACTTTGTCCAGGGATCATTACGACTGCTTTCTTCTTCAGAAGATACTGTTCGGCGAGTGTGATGTCGTGTTGCACTTCCTTGATATTGATGACGGTGCTGTGGTAGCGGAAGGTCTCGTTGAGCATCGCCACAAGCGTAGGACAGCTCTCTTTTATATTGTTCAGATTGAGCACCTTGGTCCTACGGATAACGTCGCCGCTCTCGGACTCGTCCTCCGAAACGGCGTAAAGCTCATCACGAATGCTTCGCATAGCACCAGCGTTAGAAAGGATATGAAACAGCAGCCAGAATGTTGTGACGCCGCCGCTGCTGAGCATCGCGAGTGAGGTAGCCAGCTCTAGTTTTGCTGATTCGCCTGGCGCGATACCGTGACCCCTATTGATCTCGTACATCTCTGGAATCATTGGAAAGGCCTGGAGGTGTCCACCAGTCCTGAAGTACTTCTTGAAGGCGTCGATGACACGACTCCTAGCGCGGAGGGCTTTCCGCGCGGTCAGGTATGGGAAGGGGCTGTATAACAGGTGGCTGATGCCAGGTAGAAAACCCCTATGGCACTGTCAGATACGGTACTATTTGAGCAATGAAGGACAGCATCATATCTTGTTAGGAAACAGTGACATACATCCAACTGGCTTCAATCGCAGGGTCATCAAACGGGTTCTCAGGCCCATATATAGCTCCAGTCAACGCAAGAGCGAGCTCATGGCGAACAAGTTCTAAAAGTCCCCCCTGGCGATTATCCGTGAAGCTTTTGGGCAGACTTTCACTGAGCCTATCAACTGCCGCTTTGGTCGCAGTATTGAGCGAAGGCCCAGACAGCAGGTACTTGTGAACGCTTATGGTGAAGCCGTTGCCCTGTACACTGACAGCCTTCCGAAGTGAGACCTGCGCGTCTTTGTTCAGTCCACTGAACAGGATTCCAAAATCAAGAAGGTTCGGGACAAATGTCGCGGCATTGGCCTTGCTCTGGATGGTCTGAATCAGGTGTGGCGCATGTACAACGTAGAGGCGTTGGAACGGCATTCGTAGCGTATGGATCGACACTTGGTGCTTGTTCCTTACAGGTGTTAGTGTCTGAGCCTATTATGTTTATCATGATACGCCTAACCTCAGGTTCTGCAGGTAGCTGGCCCCGTGACGCATGATGCCAATGGAAGAGTCTAGAAACGGGACCGTAGACTCTAAAAGACGTGGTTCTCTCTTGTTCTGGGTGCCATGAAGTAGGGCCTGGAGGATAAAATACGCAAAGAGTATTATTGCGACACCGACTGCTAAAAGAGGATGCATCTTGAAAGAAAACTATGACCTGAAGTGACGGCTGTATGTGGCGGGGAAGTGGGATGAAGACAGCTCAAGTACAGCAGGAAAATTCGGAACAATTTCGTGCGCAGGCAAACAGAAGAGCGGGAAGAGGAACTTTAACGCAACAGTCAATCTCCGTTATCTACAGTAAGGGGCACGTAGCGAGGCGGCACAATAAAATTCTAGTTAATTTCTGCACGTACAGGGTTCGAAACACGTTGATGTGGATCTTATATGCCTCATGTTTACTATTGCCTGAGAAAGATGTCTTCGTCTGTCTGACACGGTGGTTGGAAAGGGCAAGTTCCCCGGTCTGATCGGCAAAGATGGTAGCGAGCAGTCCATACCTAGAGCATGATTTCGATAAAAGATACTATCCATCTCGCTAGACACCGTTCCTTGAGAAGAGCGCATTCGTGTTTCTCGTTACCGAAGAAACAGAAACACACTCACGGGGTTTGTTCTGGCGCCTCCACAACAGGCCAAAACGAAAGCAGCATGTGCTATGCGATTAGTATCACGCCGGTGGGTCGCATACTCTGGCAAACATTTCACTTTGCCGTGGTGTTCGCTAATCTCTTCGAATTCTCAGGAAGTATTGTGGAATGCAAGGCGGTTTCTAAGGACTTGGAAGTTATGATTGGATAGAGACAATGGAAAAAAGACGCCGACTGGACACAAAGAAACGATAGAACATGTGAAGAAGCAAAGCACGCGGCTCAAAGCGACCTAGACCCGCAGACATGGTATCGGGAGCGGCTCTGATCGTCTCCGTGTTGAGGCGCGGTTCGTTGGGAAGGTTCGCTTTGATAGCGATCACATTTACTAAGGTGACATTGCGAAGATTAGGTAGAGCAGGCGATCTCACCCAGTGCTATAAGTTTTCGTGCAGCCAAAGAAGATGGTACGACGATTGTGTTCGAAAGGGCTGATGTCGGCACGTGTGTTCATGCAGGGAGAGCCTTGTGCACGTGCCCAGAACCGTGCCGCCCGAGAACCCCGCCCGGGGCCGTGCCGAGGCTCGGCTCGCTAGGCCTGCATCGGCCTTAGTAGCGACAACGAATGTCAAATGGCGTATTCTAGTTCTTTTACCTCCCTCCATCTTTCTGGGGTCATGCGATGCGTCATGTCGAGCTACTCCACAGATCTCCCTGGAGAGGATTCTTCGGATTGCTGAATCATGTCTCCCCTATCATGTGAGAACTCCAGCCAGACAACCGATTTACCCTTTGCGACCGATACCGCTATCATGGACTGATTGCTAGACAGTGCACGCGATTTTTACATCAAGCTTTATAGTAGCTTTCGCTGGGTATAGTTTACACCATGGAGTCTCCGTTCCATAGGGCTTTGTTCTTTGTAAAGACCTCCATCACTCCCATCCAGCTTTTATTTTATGCCTCGCGATGAAGCTGTTCTCGCGGTAAAAACTGTGCTTGGGTAGAAGCGAGTGCTCGCCTTTCGAAAAGCATCATACACAGCAGCCATTGCTAATCGTTTGTGTGGTCAGGTTTGAGCAAAGACGCTTGCTTCAAACATATGCCGGGTGGCCTTTCTGGAACTCTCAGGTTGCTAATAGTTAAGAAAAATACGTGAAGGCTTCCTGGCATTTGTAACCGATTCTAATGCCGCAGCCAGCAGGATCTGTGCTAAGCACGCAACAGTATATCATGGTATTTGGCTGAACCTTAGTATCTCATAGCTGGGTGATTCCAGTGACCTCAGATAGAGGTCGAGAATATTTTCCTCGTTCTCCGTTCACTCAGTTTCATCTTCTGGCTTTCTCACGATCAGTGTCCGTGCCCCAGGGCCCTTCACCATTTTTCACGGTGCCTCTGGCCTTTCTCATCCAGGACTCACGCTCACAAAATACGCCTCTACCGACCTGAACTATCAACGCACCTCAACCGCGCAACACAAGCGCAATCGGAAATGTCAACCACACGCCCATTTTTCATTACAAGCGCGGGCGTGATCTAATATAGAGACGCTACCTCACCCCCTCTTCTAACTCGGGCGACGGCTAGCAACGTGCATACGCCGCGCGACTGGAATGCGGACCTCACCAGCTCGCTTGAGCACAAGTGCGACAAAGATGTCCTGCTTAAATTCCTCGGATCGCCCCTCCATGGCGCCCCAGTCCGCCTGAATGAAGCAGCCGTCGTCTGCATTGACGCGGAGTGGTGGATGCGAGAGCCCAAGCCGACCACTGAGCTCGGCGTCGCAGAGATGATGTCTACGGGCCTGTTTCCTGATGTGCACGCCGCCAACATCCTAGCCGGCATCCGAGTCGCCCATGCCCGTACCATTGCTCACGCGCACCTCCGCAACAATTTCCCCGGCGCGGGCGACCCGGAGAACTTCCACTTTGGGACGAGCAAGTTCGTCACGGAAGAGGAGCTCAAGCAGGTCCTCATCGATACCTTCGTCCGCGAGCGCCCATCTGATCGCGCAGGCAATCTGCAGCCCATCATTCTGGTCGGCCACGTGGTCGAGAATGAGTTTGACCACATGCAGAGCGCGTTCGGTGTCGATCTCCGCTCATATGGCACCATCGTCAAAGTCATCTACACGCAGGTCATGGCGCACGAGGCCGGAATAAAGGGTCCGAAAGGACCAAATATCAGTCTCCGCGACCTCCTCGCCTACTTCAACATCGCCATCCCCGACATGCACACCGCCGGAAACGACGCCGCAGGCACACTCATCGCCGCCATCCTCCTCGCACTCAAGGACACGCTCTACCCCGGGACCGTGGGAAAGCCTCCTGTCATGGTGCAAGAGTTGACTGTGCAGAACGTGGTCAACGGGCTGGGCGCGATGGGCAAGGCGCTGCCGGCACCGAGCTGGGGGATGGAGGTCTTCTGCACACGCTGCGATCGGGACAACCACGTTCGCGCAAACTGCTTTGCGAAAGTGCAGTGTGATGTCTGTCGCGGTTCGGGCGTCAAGCGCCTCTACAACGCTTCGAGGACTCATGTCACGGCCAGGTATCTGTATCAGTACCAGGATCTGCCACCGAGAGACTTTGAGTCGAATGGATGGATGATGTAGCCCGGGCATTCTTGGTGGAGACTTGGCCATGAGCATGCTAAAGGGTATTTCTTGCCCGAGGAGTGGAAAGCTGCATAAAAACGGTGGTCTGGAACTTGTGTCAGTACAGTAGATAGAGCATTTGAATGTATAGCGTATCACCGGGATTACGTTCGCAGTCTAAATCATAGTCGCCCATTCTTGTATCAAAGCCGTCATGGCGGCCTTCACGCCAGCTCATAAGCAGTTCACTCTCTACCGTGTCTCGTGCTGTAATTGCCATGCGTCCTTTTAACATGCTGATAGACTCGGCTTTAGATAGCTGTGGCGACTACTGAGATGGCTGACATCAAGCCTCCTGCTAAGTCTCACATACGCCCAGGACGCCTCAACGTAACGCTTGCACTCATCTAGCCACTAACGAAGAACACACAATCCTTCCATATGCGTGTTTGCGTTCTCTCTCCTTCACTGATGCGGTGACCTCTCACACCTACTACACATCAGACCCGTATTCGGGCACTCCACATATCGATGCTCTCTAATGCCACATCGCCAGCTTGAATGTTGTGATGCTCATTTTAGGGATGATAGTATTGAAATTACTATCTTGAATTGCCTGCCAGTTCTCCTTCTTGCTGTTGTGGCGTGAGCAGGTCACAATGTTGATGATAGCGTCCTTCGGCTCCTGGCTCAGGAGTGCGCTCCTTTCCTGCCCCAAAACATTTTCATATAATGCTGAATCCCATATATCAAAGCACCCTTCACTTGCACGTGTTTCTACCCATTGAACAAGCGCTGCTAGGCCTGTTTGGCTGCGGTTCAGGCGTGCAGAAAGAGTGTGTGTTGATGCATACCGTGCAGGTTCGGCTAACGCCCGGATTCAGACAATGCCCGGGAACACCAAAATCACGACTTCACAAACATGAGGCTGTGGAGCCACCCACAACAGCTATTATCACAAGATTTTGTAGTAGAGTACTTTATTGATGCATGCAAAAAACTTATACTATTCATATTTGCTTGGAAGGTTGATGGTGCGGCCCCTGCGTGTTGTTCTGGGTGGAGATGCAGGTACAGGCTCTTCACAGTCAACCACCTCTTCAGCCGCTTTTTTAGCCACCTTTCTGTGCTTCTGAGCAGGTGGTTTTGATGAAGCTGTTCTC
>ML976044.1:0-44959 GCA_010015635.1 Clathrospora elynae
GATGAATGGGAGGCATACACTGCCCAATTCCGGAATGAACAGGGCCACTTACCAGTGGATTTCCGGCGCACTTGAAGCCTTGTTCAAGAGGAACAAGGCTAGGAGGGGGGTAATGTAATGGGCCAGGCCCTGGAGATCTCGGCTAGGCCTAGACATGGATGGGATCCGTCTATTCCTTTCTTGTTTAGCTTGTAAATAAGCGAAGCACACTGAAAACTCGTCAGTGTTCCTCCATAGCTCTCTATCAATTCGACCTTGTTACCAGGCAACTGCATACTTTGCGTGACCCTTACAGATTGAAGCAATCAAGGACACCGCTAAAGTTGTACACGGCATGAAACTCACCACTTCTACTGTCACTAATTGTGAGCCATGCGGCCTCTCTAAGTCAAAGCAAAACATATCTCGCATCCCACAAACTCCACCAATTACAGCTCTTGGCAAGGTCCACGTTGATATTGTTGGTCCTATCGCAACACCTGGCATAGATGGAGAGAAATACTTCATGCTCATCACGGATGGCAAGTCCCGTTGACAGTGGCTGTTCACATCAGACAGCCGCGCTGTACTCGGCAATAGGCTTGTCATCTGGTGCAAAGCTATAAAGGCCAAAGGCCTCACTATTGTCATCATCCATACCAACAACGCTTGCAAGTTCCTCAAGGCAGAGAACAAGCTCTACTTCAACAGCAACGGCATTGAAGTGGTAATGTCACCACCATATGATGCCACGCGCAATAGTATTGCTGAGCGTGCTAACGGTATCACAGAGGATCAAACTCGCACTGCTCTCATTGCAGCCAAGCTTCCACCAAAGCTTTGGCCGTACGCAGCAAAGTTCATAGCCCGTGTGCACAACCTCATCTCTAATAGCAATCTCCCAGGAAAGATCACTCCTTTGGAGTGCTGGAATTGCTCGATTGGCTACCCCAACCCAGTACCAAACGTGGCAAAGATGCACACTTTTGGACACATTGGCTACGCCTATATACCCTCTCAGAAGCGCGTCACAGGTGACAAGTTTGCACCTTGCGCCAAGAAAGGTCACCTTGTTGGTATGGCTGGCGAGAACATCTACCTAATGTAGATCCCAGAGACTGAGGAGATCATCACCACCGCCTCTGTGCGTTTTGATAGCTACTCATCACCATCAACTCCTCCTACGTCACCTACAATTGAGCCCTTGCAATCACCAAAGGTTCTCCCATTCAAGCCCCTCGTCAACCGCCTTGCCGGCGCCGCAACTCTGACTGCTCCTCAGCAGGAGGACAACGACAACCCGGACAATCACCAGCTCCCTTGAGCTGGTGGCGGAGACGGCTTTAATGGTTTTGAGGATGATAATAGAGCACCAGCTCCACCTCCTCAGCCAAAGCGTGGAAACAACAAGGCAGCACGTCGACATGAGATCAACGCTGACCTGGACCCCGCTCACATTGTACAAGGCCCTTGCAATTGCCGGCCACAAGTACACTTCACCTCCTCCACTTTTGATCGCTGCTTTGCCATGGCTCTCATCAAGCCAACAGTTGGCTCAAAGCTTTCAGAACTTCTACCAGAACCTTGCAACTACCGCCAGTTCAAGGTCCATCCTCAACGCAATGACCTACAACTTGCTATGGACAATGAGTACACTGCTCTCATTGCCAACGGCACCTGGCGCCCTGCTACGGCAGAGGAGATTGCTAAGCATGAGGTCATCCCAGGTCAATGGGTATGGGCATACAAAGGCAACGCTCAAGGCTATCACGTGAAGGACAAGGCTCGGATGGTGGCTTGCGGCAACAAGCAGCAAGAATCAATTTGGTACCGCAAGGTTTACTCCTACATTGTCCAAACTTCTACTCTCCAGATCCTACTTGCCCTTGTTGCTTATTTTGACTTGGAATGCAAGCAGATCAATATGATCATGGCCTACCTCAACTCCTTCCTCTCCGACAATGACGTCGTGCTACTCTGTCTCCCCGCAGGCTGCGCAGGCTTTAAGAATATTCTCCGGCTCAACCGCAGCATGTACAGCCTCCGCCAGTCCGCACTTTTGTGGTACAACAACCTCAAGGACTCACTGAAGAAGCTTGGCTTTGAGCCAATTGAAGCCAATCCTTGCGTCTTTGTCAACCTATCAACAAAGGCCATCATTGTCGTGTACGTGGACAACCTCATCCTCATCACACGTGACACGGCTTTGATGAACGATCTCAAGGCAAAGCTAATCCGCCGCTACAAGGCCTGTGACCTTGGGCCAGTTGGTTTCTACTTGGGAATTTGGATCCTGCAGGACTGCCCCAACCGCTCTCTCTCCATGACAATGGATAGCTACGTTGATTGCCTTGTCAAAGAGTATCATCTCACAGACGCTCCAAAGGCAGACAACCCACTCCCAAAGACGGCACTCAACCTTACCAAATGTGAGGACAAGGCCGACGACAACCTCACTAACCAGTACCAGTTGCTTGTTGCAAAGCTACTGTATCCTACCTCCATCATCTGCTGTGACCTATCATGGCATGTGAACTTTATGGCACGCTTTGCAAACAATCCCACAGAGGAGCAACTGTCACTACTGAAGCACATGCTGCGTTACTACAAAGGTATGGCAACCCTTGGCATCAAGTATTAGGGAGATTGCAAAGACGCCAATATGGATGACCCTACTCACACAATAGGCCTCAAGGCCTACAGCGACTCTGCCCATGGCAACAACAACGAGCGCAAATCCTCCTCTGGCTACGTTATCACAATGGCCGGCGGAGTTGCCTCGTACAAGTTGTATTGCCAGCGCCTTGTCACCCTCTCATCCACAGAGTCAGAGTACATTGCTATGACGTATGCCGCCAAAGAGATCTATTGGATGCAATGCCTACTCTCTCAGGTTGGCTATGTTAGCACAGACCTCAAGCCCTTCATCCTCTACACCAACAACCAGCCAGCTCTCAATATGATCCGCAAGGACGGCCATCACAAGCGTACAAAGCACATTGACGCGTACTTCAAGTACACCAAGCAGCAGTACAGGGACAGCAACCTCAACCTTGAGCATCTCCCCGGTGTAGAGATGCCTGCCAACGGCCTCACTAAGCCGCTTGACCACTTTGAACACGCCAAGTTTCTCACCCTCATCAACATGGTGCGCGTACTTTGTATGTAGCAGCTTGCGCTGCTCCAACAAACGCTCCTATACAATTTCTTATACATTTCATTCACTCATGTGGCATTCCACCTGGTTCAGGGGGGTGTGTCGGCCGTGGGGTCTCCCGCACGGGCCGGTACTGTTTGCCCCAGGTTCCACCGCATGTTTTGCTCTCACGCACTTCCCCCTTAGGACTAGTGCGTGCTCCATTCAGTACATAGGCCTCTCTCTCCCATAGCCTAATACTACATGATTCTCCCCAACCTTGACGCTTGACAGGATGGAGAAGAGGTTTTAGGGCCAAGCTTAAATTCTAATAGTAGTAGTGACGATAGGGCGCTTGGTTCGTTGTCGTCGAGCGCTGTGTCTGATGACGGTGATGATCGGGATAGTCCTGGTAATGGCGGTGGACCTCTAATCTCTAACGACGGCGTTCTTCCACCGAGACCGAGACCGGATGCTTTCCTACTGCCGGATTATCTGTTTCGCGTTCGCATACCTCCTTTAAGACAAGGGAGAAACAGGGCCAGGGTTGCATGGCGTCAAAGAGGTACACCAACCCAACAACGGCCACAACGTCCGCAGAGGGAAAGACCCCTGCTATACGTGAATACTGTTAACAGTGCGACACAGGCACAGAATCCTCCTAGAGTATCGGGGCTGTACCATCCGTACAGGCCGCCGACTCTAGCAACACCGAGAACGCAGACTACAATCCCAAAACCCAGCGACATTGTCATCGAAGTAATCCTAGGAAAACGCTCAATCCCCGAACCAAGTTCATTCTTCGATCCTTTTACCGATGCCGCGTTGTCCACTCTTTCGGCCCAGTTCATTGCAACTACAGCAGCGCGTCGACCGAAATATTGGGCTATATCGCCAAGACCCGGATCTGAGCATGCCGGAAGACCGACGTTCGGACGCAAAAATGAAGGGAAGGAACCTGGGCATCGGAGAACGCGAGCGCCACCAGTACAGATACTACAGGCGGAGTCAAGAGTAAACTTTGGTGGCGGAACTTCAAGGTTGAGGGATTCTATTGGAGCGGTGTGCAGAATATCGCTATCAGGAATGGCTAGATCAGCTTGCTGAATGGCAGGAAGCTGGGTGGGAACCCGCTCTCAATCCGGGATTTCCATTCGACGTGACGGTTTATCAGGAGCTCAATACCGCGGAGACTGACCAACTGCATGCGGATATAGATTTAATGGAGGAAACGGTAAGGCCACAGAGGGAGACGCAGGAAGCGTTGCGGACACCGAGGACTTCTACTCAACAACAAGAGTAGTTCTTCAGACTTTCCGAATGGCGAGAAGCAGCAGTCAACGCCGCGTCCCATTTCTGCTCAACGTTCCGGGGTCAATGTACTCAGGGACGGGGAGTTGGACCAGCTGAGTGCCGATATTGAATTTCTCTCGGTTTTTTTGGCCACTATCCGGGCTGGTAACGATCCACCGCCGCCTCCAGCTCCAACGCGAACACACACCAAGTATGAGCCAAGCCAACCTGGAGGCCATGGAAGAAGCCAGGGCCGAGGGAAGGGTGTTGACAGACGGCGTGCGGGACTGGCATACCCTCACGCCCTGTCTTCAAAGCCGGATACGGTGAACTCTACGTGTGGTTGAGAAACATGAACGTATAGCAGCTGCGAAGTCGACACAAAAATATGCTCAGGAACAGCAATCAGAGCCGATAGAGTTTCAGACTCCAGAGTACGCAGAGTTCCTGGCAATGGTGGCGGCTCAGAGACAACAGGCACTAACCACGGGAACTTGTAACGGGCTCAGCGAACAGATGAGACAGTACATTTTGGAAGCCATCCGGTAATTGGAGCGGTCGGTAAAAGTCTTAGAAGTCACATGTTACTTCGCAGGTGAAGACCAGGGAGGAAAGCCTGATCAGGCTACTGTCGAAGATGATGATGACGAGGAGTTGTAGAGTGAGCAAGGTAGAGCACAGAGTAACCAGGAAGAGCAATCCGAAACTCGCATGGTGCAGTATAAGCTGAATTCATAACTTGATGAGATGTGCAAACGCAAAGAAATGCGATGTGACGAACGAACTGGCCATGGACTTACACCGCTGCGCTTTCCTCCTATTCGGGCCTTGGGTCAACGCTGCGCCATCTGATGGACTCTGCACGAGACAATGGGCCAGAGAAGGGCCGCGAAAGGTGCTGGGTGGGGTACAACGTCCACTGCCGTGCTATATATACCAAACGTACCAGAGGGTGAGGGTTGTGCTTGCCCAGTTGCTGTGGGCGCCGCCGCAGCTATTCATACGGGAGGAGGTGACGACACATCTAGACGCCGATGCGATCATAACTCTTATGCTTACTTAGAGGGCGTACGATGGAGCAATCTTGGTCGTCGGCTTTGTCCGGTTCTTCATCCGGTACATCCTCCTTTCTTGGTCAACACCTCATCTCGACCCGGCTCCCGGAGGTTTTCATGCAGCGAAGTGGCTGTGCTGGAATTTCTCCGTCCCAAAGCCCCGCAAAACGCAAAGTTCGCGTAGAGGGAGAGTGGCCGTATACGCACGCTAGCGCCAGGGGTGGCTCCAAACACGAGGCTGAAGATAGCAGCGCGTCCGAGGACGTCGCGGCCTTGGTTTAAATCCTATAATTGCTCGATGATATAGGTAGGGGTAGTTGCGGTAATTGTTTATCGATGGGTCAAGGAGCAGGTCGAGGGGGCAGAAGGCAATACAGGGCAGTACGAGGGGACGGTCACGAGGACGGCTGCTCAGATAAGAGTCGTATAGTGAAAACAGGTCGAGCGGACGGGCAAGAACGAGTGTAATGCAGCGTATTGATCAGCCGTGGCGAGAGTGAAGAGCGTCGTCCAAGCGAGGTCTGACAGACGCTGTGGCCACGACGCTCCAGGGCCCGGGCGGGCTGGTTACCCGCTGCACGCACAGATGACTGCGCGAGACCTGCGCGCACATCATGGCGCTGCTGGACGCTTTTAGGGGCAGGTTTTCGCGCCAAGGTGCAACATTAGCAGAGTATTATTATTGCCCGCACGCGTCGCTCCATTTGCATGCAGCGTCAATTGGTCTTCTCTCATTAGCCATTGCGTGCACCATGCCCACGTTTTGTTTTTCCCATCTGGAAACGATATTTATGCGGTAGCTGCAGCCAGAGTCTTTCAGCAAGCGTGCATGAACGACGTCGCGTTTCGAAACAAGCTCGAGCCTGAACCCTGGATGACTGGCGGGCATCATGGCGGAAGCCGACTCCTCTACCCCCCTCTCCAACGGCGACGCGCAACTGAAGGCAGCGAAAGACAAGAACTGCCCCTTCTGCGGCCAGGCCTTCACCTCGTCCAGCCTGGGCCGCCATCTCGACCTGTACATCCGGGCGAAGAACCCGAAGGCGCCCGATGGCATCCACGTGGTCGACGAGATACGGAAGCTGCGCGGCGGCATCACGCGGCGACAAGCAAAGGGCAGCATTTCTACGCCGCGACGAGACGACAGCGGGGCCAGCACACCGGCGAACAAGAAGCGCGGCGGGAGCGCGGACTCGGCGATGCTAGTGCAGAGTGCCGGGAACGATGACGATGACGACGATGACGCGCAGCTGGATGTGGGCAAGACGCGGCAGCAGTTCAAGGACGTCAGCTGGAGCAACGGCAGCCGCCAGCCCTCGCACGCACGACTGGGGGCTAAGACATCCGACCCGCGGCGCGAGGCATCACGGCAGATGCGCAAGGCGGATCTGGACCAGCGCCAGAAGGCGAGCGAGGAGAGCGAGATCGCGAGTGCGACGGAAATGGCGCTGCGGGAGCTGCTGCGGAGCGTGCGCGAGGCCAAGTAGGTCCCCATCATAGCCCGCCCACCTCGATGCACATAAGAGCTATACTGACTGCATGCAGTGCCAAAGCCTCCGGCGCCGGCCCCTTCGACTTCGACCCCTACACGCTCAACTTCCCATCGCTGTGCCTCCAGGTGCTGCCCGCGCCGTCGACCCTCTTCTCCCCCACGCCCTTTGCCACGTCCGAGTCATGGTCCATCACCCCGCCCGGCCAAGCGCAGCTCGAGGCGCTGAACAGGCAGGTGCGCGAGCGGCTTCTGGCCCACCAGCGTCAGCGCCAGATCAATCAGGTCTACCCGTCCGAGACCCGCTCGAACGCGTCTTCCACGACGACCTCGCCGCTGCTCACGCCTCCGCTCTTCGACCCCGACCCGCAGCGCCTGTTCTGCCACATCGCAGACGCATACCACCATTGGTCGCACCAGCCGGACCAGACGCGGCAGGAGCACTGGCAGATCGAGGTGCTGCGCTGCTATGCGCGTGCGGACGAACGGCGACGCGAAACCGCCGTCCAGCTGGAGAAGGCGCGGAGAGAGATCGAGTACCTGAAGGCAAACCGGTGGACCTCCGCGGCGCTGGACGTGTCGCCCATCAGCATCAACCTGGGCACCGACACCACCCGCGAGCTCGCGAAGTACGGCATGGACTACCGCAACTGGGACTACGACCGCCTCATCGACAAGTGGAGAACGGCTATACGCGAGAACAGGGCGTCGGCCGTGGGCATGGCTACCCAGAAGCCATTGCCTGGTGGTGCGGACACGCGGAGCTGCTCCATGACTAGTGCACCACCGCATACATTTGCCAACATCAATCGGCCACGCCAAGGCAGCCCCATCAAAGTAGAGTCCGCCATCCCCTTCTCCGCACCGCCCACCGCCAGCCGCGAAATGGGCAACGATCAAGTTGACGCCGAGGGAGAAGACGACGACGATGACGTGGACCTGACCCCGCAGACGATTGAAGACGAGGACTCGATGATACACATTCAACACCAAGCTCAGCGACAACCTGCGCATCAGCCCCAGCCGCAGCAGCACCACGGAACGCCGCTCCAACCGACAGCCATGCACCCCTCCCAGCAACATCAGTCGCACATGCAGACACCCCATCACATCACGCAGGCCCAAATCCAGGCCCACGCACAGGCCCAGGCTCAAGCGCAAGCATGGGCAGCAGCCCACCAGCACATGAATCAGTCGCGCAGCCAAGACTTCCGGCCGCACCAGCAACACCAGCTCTCGCCGCATGTACAGCATATCGGGTCCGCAGAGAGCAGTCGAAGCAGTTCGCTTGCGATGATGGATCCGCACGCCATGAACCAGAATGCCATGAATGGCATGGGCGGCTCAATGAGCATGTCCGGCGGTATGGATGGCCTCGAGAATCACCAGGACCAGTTCTTACGGATGGACATGGGCCTCGCGACAGGCTTCGTTGGATCGAATGCCGGCGGTGTGTCGATGGGCAACTAACGCACTCAATCTCTTGAGTGCGTCACCGCCCCGTTCCACATCCGAGAACGAAAAGGGCGCACAGGATGCTAGACTGGGGCGGACAACTCTTGACAACTCTTTTTATATCGATTTCCTTTGTCGGGTTTTTTTCTTCCCTTCAGCTTGGCTTTCTCTATACCCATATACCCAGCCTCGCATAGAGTTCTTTTGTTCTCTTGATACCCATTTCTAAGAATTTGCTCTTACTGTTTACATCATACCTAATATTGCTGCGTTGCGTCATCTTGGCGACGGTTTCCTTTGTAGACTTGTTAGACGTTATAGGCCTTCGTTGGCATTGTCTGGTAACCATATCCCCCTTGGTTGTATATAGCCCGCTTCACTGACAGGTCACACTCGGTAGAGAAGGAATTATCAGCCGTCAACACCCCTTCCACCAATAAGGCTCAACGCTGCAGAGTTCTACCTGCACAGCCTGTTGCTTCCACAACATCTTAGTCTTTAGCAGTTATTAGCTCCGAAGACACGCCACACGCTGCACTTGCGGCTCCTACACTTAGCGCTTCGAATGCCCATCTACGAGCGGAAGGAAAGAAGCATGTAGAAAAAGAGGAGAAGGAGGAAGGACATGTTCATGGTGAAAACGGCAATGCATTTGGCCCGGATATTAGTGATGGGTGGGAGGAAATGTTGAGAGGGGGGTTTAAGAAGGATATACATGCCTTCCGTTGGAGGTATGCGGACTGATCTGAAATGGTGGCTGGGGGGAAGGGTGATGTAGTTTAGATTGGAGACGGGATGTTTAGCTCGTACTTTTGATAAGACTTTAGATGGATATACTAGAAAAAAATATGAATCAACTTTGCTTGCAGAAGTTGCTGGAGCGATATCAGAGAATTGTACGCAGTGTAAATTGAGAAGGCACCATCTTTGCGTATGCGTAGACGGCTGTCGTCGGCTATTGCACCTCGCATTCACCATCCGCCACATGCATTGGCTCCGAACTTCATTGTACTTTGGCACTGTCCACCGTCTGATGCCCCTGGAAAGGTCAGTTATCGCTCTTGCGCTTTCTTGTAAGTGACGTAGGCAACAATGCTGGGGTCGACCCAGGTGCGCCTGCCTCCGGAATCTGGGGTGACTGCTAGATGAACAACCTCAACACCGCACTGACCGGGTGACGTCCGTATTGTACAATAGCAACTGGGCCACGCCTGCCGACACCAATGGCTTTCCCGTACACATGCAGTCGCTGTGTATCCTCATCTCCAACCTGTCCACATTACCGTTAGCGCCCTGTATCAATCAGCGTACGACATTCTCGCGAGCAGCTTCTCTAGATACAGCCAGCATGACGGCAACGACTACCGAATACACACTTTCCGCAGCAAATAGCAAGCATGGGACGGCGAAGAAATGGCTGCAGCGACATCTGCGGAAGGTGGCATCGCGACAGACCTTGAAGAGCGGCAGAGAAGACGACGGCATACTACGGCGGGCATCCCTCAGGCGGCCGCGCACAGCACCCTCGACTGGCGCTGCACTCATCCCAGATGTACCACCGGCAATGCCATCAATCGCAATAAATATAGAGCGAGCCTCGCCCCGTCCCGCAGTTCAGCCCCCACCTCGTCCAGCAAGACCGGATTCGGGCGTCATACGGGATGTCAATGCATGGCTGGATGCCAGCATGAACACGCCTTCACCTCCACTCATGGGAGGTCTCCCATACTGGAGGACGGCGACTGTTCCTGGCCTCAAGGATTCGGCAACTGCTCAACATGCTATCCCTCTCAACAAGACGACCGGGACAGATAGACCGTTGACAGCCATCAGCCAGCACGGGAAATCATTCCGTTGTCGGGCCAAGAAGATGCAAGGCCAGATGCCTTCCCTCTTGCGGACCAAGTCTCAGCGCCCGGCAGGCCGGAAGCAGACGAACAGGCAGTCGGCTTCGATGCCAGTTATGGCAATCTCTTACGAAAGCGTCCAGGAAGGCACCGCTCCCTTTATTATGACCCGGTCCAGGTCCTTCTTGCGACCCGCAACACGGCCGTCAACGGCGAATGCACCGGCGCGAGCCAATACGCTGTTATCGTCTAACCAACCATCTCGAGAGCATCTGCCTTACCGTCAAGGCACGCCCGCAAGCACAAGACTCGGCGACACGGAGAGTATGCTGGAGCGACGCATCAACGCAATGTTTATGCGCGCAGCAAGGAGCGCAGACAGCACGCGACCCTCGACGGCAGCCGCTGGCTTCAGTCTCAGCCGCGAAGACTCCATGGGCGACCTCTCTGATGCCCCTACATACTTCTCCGGGCCGCCGCCGCCATCGTACCGGTCGCGCCCTGAGTCTGTACTCTCGACTTCTTCCTTCGGGTGCATTGACGGTATGAATCCAGCGCAGCGTCAGATGAGCCAGCAGCGAGCAGCGTCGCGACGAGGCATGAAGGGGAAGCTCAAGAAGTTCGCTCAGACTTTTACCACGTGAAGACTGTCTATGAAGGGCCGGACTCTTGAAGACGGCAGGCAATGAGGAGATCTACGGAGGAAGGAACGAGGCTACGACTACGAACTACGAGGAGACGATGTGAGAGCGGATATAATTTTTACAGAGGACACATGACTTACGGGGCATGTATTGGAGAAGTGGTATCTTCTGAGGGCCTGGGGCTCATGAGCTATGCTTTCTGCGCTATTTTCTTCCTGCATTATACCCTCCACATTTACGCTTATTGTCCGCTCGCACTCGGCTGCAGGTGGCTGGGCGACGACAGAGCACAAAAGCACAGCTCAGCAGCATGGGGACTACGCATGATCTGACAAAAGATAGACTTAGGTGATATGCTCCATACTGCAGACATAGGGTAGCGAATGGCGTCTGTGTACCCTGAACAGGCGTCTTATGCAAGATCCAGCGCGCATGTGATGTTGACTGTGATGTTGGCTGTGATGGGACCAGCAAATGGCTGTGATGTGGTAGTGATGGTGGAATGCGGAGGTGCGGCCGCGATGACCGAAAGCGGCTGGGCTGCTTCACCGTCTGCCCAGTCTGGTGCTTCCCACAATTTGGCGATGCACTCCATCTCCAATCGGTGTTATTGGGCCCAACGCACGCAATTGACGTCCATGGCCGCCCGCTAGACTCCTCCGCTGTCCAGCACGACGATCCTCTCCGCTGGCCGCTTCACTCCAACTCCCCAGCCGCCCATCCGCCGCACGACGTGCAGCACCGCCAGCCATTCAGCTCCCCGGCCTTCACCTGGAAGACGCAGCGCAGCCGCAGGGGCAGAAGTAAGCATGGCTTCTGCAGAGGACGCCCATTCGCAGCCTAAACGGCCCGCCCCGATGATGAGACAGTCGTCCTCGCAGTCGCACATCTCGCAGTCACCGTCCGAGGGCGCCCAAAAGTCGGCCCACCACAAAGCCCAGCGCCATCACGTCGTCGGCCAGCGCGTGCAGCGGAACACGTCATTTGGCAAGAATCTCAACAAGCTGACCAAGGCTGGCCAGCAGGCTCAGCACGCACAGCAAGCGCAGCAAGCCGCAGAAGGCACAGCGCGACACCACCGCCGCTCGCAGTCAGGCACGTCGGTGTCGGCGCCCAGCAGCCCGCGCCCAAGCTTCAAGCGCAATGCGTCGGCCGGCGCAGTCATGCGGGTAAACCAGGCACACGCGCAGGCCAACCTGCGCAAGAATCATTCGAGCGGGCATCTGGCGCGACAAGGGCATGCTAAGAACGCACTTAAGGCGGCAAAGAGCGACGCTGCGCCTTCTAAGCGCGCCCTCGCGACTCCCACGCGGTCCCGGCAGTCTTCGCCGGAGCCTCACGCCACGGTCCACTTCGACATGGCCAACGACGAGGAAGGTGGTGACGACGGCTGGACCGAAGAGAGCGCCTCGCAGTCGCCCACGACAACCCGCTCCAACACGCGCAACAATTCGGTCATACTCGAGGCACAGCACAAGGCCGCCGAAATCAACATGGAGCTGAACAGACAGCCTTCGAGTCAACTACCCCAGACTCTCACCGATCGCACGCGCAGCAACACACGCACAAACGGCGGGAGCTCTTACCAGCACTCGCGACCCCCGGACGCCGACATGATCACCTCGCGACTCCTCCAGCGCAGCGCGTCCCACCATATCCCTCCGCAGACATCAGCAGTCGCCGCAACCGTCGTGTCGTCGACCAACCGCCACACCCTGCTCAGTCACAGTGCAGGATCCACGCTAGTAGACACTCCTGGAGGCGATCTGGTCTCGCGCTTTATGGACGGTGATGGCTCAGCTGGCACGCCGCATGACGGCGCCTATATGACGTCGCGCAACGATGGCAGCGACGACGGGGGCAATCTTGACGGCAGCAAGAGGAACAAGTCGATGCCGAACGTCGGCGGTGCCGACACACCATCCAAGACACCGCAGCGGTCGGGCGCGACCACGCCCACTAACCTGCCACCGTCACGGACACAGCAGAAGCTCATGTTGCAACGTGCGTCGTCCAATATTGAGCCGCAGAAGCTTGTCCCTGTCACGCTTCCCCGCACCAGCGGTCCTACCTTTCTCCAGTCGGGCATACACTACAACACGAACGGCGAGGGACGTCTCGACCCCCGCCTGCAGCAGCAGTTCAACCACATTGCGGTCGAGTACAGCGTCGTGCGCCGGTACCGCAACCCCCTCGCAGATGCGATCAAACGTATACAGCACATTCCCGGCATGTCGCGAAAAACGCGCATCCACAAGTCGCTAAGCGCAAATGGAATTGCCAACGCGCACGGCACCAGCAGTCTGAGTGCGAGTTTCAAAGAAGCCGGCGTCGAAATAGATGGGGCAAGCACGCGGAGGTTGCGAGTCAGTCTTAGAAACGACCAAGGCCGGGGCACCACTAGTCGCGACGGGCACGACTTGGAGGGCCGACAGAGTTGCGAGAGCGATCAGTGTCGAAACGAAGCCGATGAGATCTGTCGACGATTGTGGGAGAGCGCAGAAATGGTCGAAGCGGACTGAAAGGTTTTTCCTCCGATCAAACAAACATGTACGACTCGCCACGAACCACCGGGAATGTTTGCCACTGTCGCGCAGACTGTGTTTGGAGGGGCGTGCGTTGGCCCTGTGTAAGTTCTGCTTCCGCGTTAATGATCATGACCCCTCACGAGGTCTATCGTGGCCTTAACGCACGGGTGGAGTTTGGCCAGGGGCTTGTCGAGTCGAGTCCCTCGCTAGGGAGGCACATGTCAGAGCTTCGGTACAGGCCGAACTCAAATTGAGGAGGGCCTCTCCTCGACAGCGACTGACTCTCGTAACAGACACTGACGGACGTCGAGAACTCAGTTGTGATTACCAGAACTGGTTTGAAGAGTTGGCACGACGGGTCGGACGGGGATTGGATTGGATTTGGGTGGGAGACTATCACATTGCGAAATGCGATGAATTTGCGCGAACCGAATTGTACCTCGCCTTTCAGAGGCAAGGCTTGTTGGTCTTGAAGTAATATGGGGCAAAGGGAGGCACGGGGCTGGACCAAACTGACAATGGATTGCCAATGGATCAGTGCGGCGCTTGACGAGATGAGCAGTAATAAGGGCAGGGGGGGTGGCGGGTATAGCTAATTACAATGCTTGGCGAGGAGTAATGGTAATTTTGTTAACCGACGCGCTGTGTTCTTGTTTGTCGTGTCGGAGTTGCGAAGAGTGCGACGAGGCTAGCCCCCATGTGCGTGCTGTTCCTGCAGCTGAGGTTACTGCTCGCGTGCTATTGCGTGGAATTACGTTGGTGTGCTTTTTACATTGCCAACAGCAGAAACTACAAGGCAGACTTGTGCAGGAACTTCTGCTCCAAAGTCTAGAGGCTGCATACATACGCCTCGCCCAACATAGGTATCCCACATGAAGCGCTCTTGTCAGACGCCAAGCTGCTGTAACAATAGCCTGCAGCTGTTCTCGCACAACCACGTTGGCACTCAGACTATTGGCGCGCTTGGTTGGCTACGTCCACGCTATTCTTTGGGTGCTGTGCCATGTCGCAGCGCAAACACATTGAGTTGCACGATGCCAATGTGCCTTGCGCCGTGCTGGCTCCAGTCACGTTTTTGAGCCAGGCCGACGGCCCCCAGGGCGCAACGATTCGCTGCGCATGTTTCAGCGTCGGTGCGTTCAGGCTGCGGGAGTTGGGTGGAACGGATGGGGTGTGAGAAGCGCTGGGGATGGGCTGTAGAAACGCACACGGTTCTTTGTGTGTCAGATGTCTGAGGGTAGTGGTTTGCATCAATTACATTTCAAGGTTGTCCTAACGATTCCAAATGACACGAGGTTTACCCTCACTCACGAGGAGCCGTTGGTATGTGCGGAACCCGGGAGGCTCCTTCCTCAGGCACAGAGATTTGCACGTGCACAGACGCTAGATCGCCGCTTTCCTCTGTTCAGGCTCAGGCACCCGGGCAACGCTAACAAGGCGGCCCACCTGCGTTAGCGCCGTTCCCTGGTCCGAGATTGGGCCAGGGTGCTGGGAAATTGCACCTCTGGGGCTCATAAGACAGGATACATCCCGGCCGCCCTCCCGCTGTTTTCTCCTCCCCTCAAACGCACGACCGCTCTTCGTATCCGGCTCTCAAACACGCTCTCTTTAAAGCACTCACTCTTTCGCCGCCAGGCATCACGCTCATTGCACCACTATCCTTTACTTGTTACTGCTGTCCCATCACAACACGCACTCTCTCCCAAACAGTACACACAGCCAGAGACTCAATTCAAACACTCGTGCACTTGTCGCAAGCCCACCTGTAGACCAATTGCACACTAAACCACTCTCGATTCGATATCGAAGTTTTGCGCATTCACACCAGTCGCACAGCAACACTATTTCGTCAACAAACACCAAAATACCTTCAAGATGCGCTCCTTCCAGCAGGTCGTCCTCTTCCTCTTCGCGCTCGTCGCATGCGTCTTTGCCCAGGAAGGCGAGGCCTACGATGCAACCGTCTACGTCACTTCAACCATCTACCGCGTCAACACCGTCACTATGTCGAGCTCTGCCGTCGGCAGCCCTGCCGCAAACCAGACGTCCACCATCTCCGCTAGCCACCCAACTGTCTACCCCACCTACAGTGCTAGCAACACCACGACCATCCTCCCCACCGGCGTTGCGCCCAGTGGCTCCCAGGTCAACCCCAGCCAGGCGCAAATAACGCCATTTGAGGGCGCCGCCTCCTCGCTGAACGTAAACGCCTTCGTCGTAGCGCTCGTTGCTGGCGTCGCCTACCTCGTCCTGTGAGACTCGCTTTGAGCATGGTATTCCCAAGCCCTTCCTGCTTCTTGCATCATCGACTGGTGCTCGTCTTTGATTCACCCACCCCATGTACACGGAAGCGCCTGGCCTAGGCACACTGTGCGCTCAAGCTTGTTTCACGATTATTTCACGAGGATGTCAACGTTCATGTCTTTACATCATACCCCCACTTCTTCTTCTTTGTTTTTTCTTTTACTTTACTACTTTACTACATGCCCGCTTTTTTTCTTTCTTCGGACCAAAACTATTGGTTTCCGGATACCACACCCGTTGGAATCTCGTTTTCCGTTGTCTGAGACGATTGATCATGGTGTGGGTTGCTTCTGGTTATAACTTTGGGTCTTATAGTACCTTCATTTGGGTGCGAGTCTTAGTCACCACCATTTCTTTGGTCACTTGGTTGGTGTACCCCCTTTTTTGGCGATGCGTTGGATATCGGTCGAATGCGCGCGAAAGGACGCTGCTACTGCTTACGCAGACACAAACACGTTCTTTTTGTTGAGTTGGATAACCGGATAGGCATCTGGAAATCGTTTATGCCTCTTCTTTATTCTTTCTCTTCACTTCCTTTCCCGCAGGATCCCACGTCGATTGCTGTGTTTTTTCTCTGGTGGAGCTGGAGTTTGGAGATACCCAATATTTTGTGATTTGTTTCACCTCAATCCTTTGTTCATGTAATTTTTGGAGGGAGAGAGATTTAGCTGTGATTATTTGGAGAGAGGGAAAGAGGCGAGAGTTATGGAGCAAACTTTGCCTAGTTTATTTTAAAACACCCGCTTCTAAGCTGCTTTCACTGTGCCTCATTACCACCATTGAAATCACTGCGCGACCTGTTATATCTATGATCTAGCAATATCACAACACTAGCCATTCAAGCTTTCTTTGAGTAAGCCACGACTCTCCGTGTTGCCTGTAGGAACGGCAGATTCGTTCCTACTAGTCTCCAAGTACCCCAACTTTTACCGACACGCCTCGCCCCCTAAGAGAGGAATCCCCAGCACATGCCTTTGGCGACAAGTATGTAGCCCGATACCCTGTCTATTCGCGTGTGTGTGTGTGTGTGATTTTACGTGCAGCTCTGAGTCCTAGACTATATGGCACGGCTCCATCGCACTTCACCAGAGTCGACAAACGCCACCAAATTAGATACATGTGCTTCCTCAAGGAAGTTTGGCCCGACACCATGGCATTTGCCACCAAGTAGTCCTCCTGTGCAGTATGTCGCCACAGTCAGCAGACCAGTACTGGCCCAAGGAAAAAGTAAAAAACCCGTTGCTGATGCCTTAATCCTCTCTGCATAGACACCCGGGGAAGCCGCAATTCTGTTGGTGCACTTTCTTAGGTATGAACTAGGAATGCGTTCCTAGGAAGTTGCCCTTGACGTCCACAGCATCGCAGATGCTGTGTCTTGTCCTCCCGAGGGACAGTGTATCCTCTCCAGTATCCTTCCTCCACCTAGCCGTTACCCTAACGCGATCGCGGCGGCGAAAATTCTCCTTTGTAAGGTGGCAAGGGCCCCAGTCTTGCAGACCTCCAAAAGGGGCCGGTGTACGTTGCCAAAGCGTGCGCGCGGTATCGTCGGTCGATCGATCGTGTTGGGGTACGTCTCTGCGTTGGCCAGGACCGGAGTCCTGTTTCCAGCCGGCACCGCGAGGAGGTGCAGAGTCCGATTTCGCCCGCCTGTCTATTCGCGTAGTAAGCCTTGTTTCGGTGGGGCGGCTGGTGAGTTCGTGAATCGTGACGATGCTAAGGGTATACAGAATACAGTAACCAAAATAGTATTAATTTTTAGTTAGAACTACGAACTTATCACGCTGCTTGGCAGGGGGGCCTACGCAGGCAAGGTAACAGAATCTCTCGCAAGGTGTTTTACGATAATAGATGTCTAATCATCAAAATTCGCATGTATAACATCTAGGCTGGCAACATACATGTGTTCTGCATTATGTAAGCCGGATTAGCTGTAGGGGACTAGGTTAACTCTCTCTTATCTTTATTCTGTTGCTTCCTGAACGTCTGTACGGTTGTGTTAGGGTTAAGAGTAAGATTAGATTACAATCCCGAAGAGGCGTTTTTTTGAACGAAATAGTGTATATAATAGGGAGAATAGAGAATAGAGAAAGGCCAAGGGACGTTGCCGCTTATCCTCCTAAACACGCAAGACCATCACTAGAGGCTTAGTTCTTAATCTTAAAGACTTTAAGCTCTAGCTTTAGTGTCTTAGTTCTGTTTAGGGTGTCTAGGATATCTAGGATATTACACGCTGTGTATCTCTTTTACTTTATATGTGGGAATAGCCACAGCCAAAGGCTGGATACGACCGGATGCGGGTCTCCCCCGCCTTGGGCAGGGAACCGCAATGGAGCTGGGATATCACGATAGAACTGCAAGGAGCTTCGATGGAGCTCGGCTGTAAGCCGGCTGCCATCATGGCTCCTTGGCTGCGATTCCAAGGAGGACCGGATGGGATAAGAACCCCTCTCCGGCCCTCCGATAGATAGATATATCAACCACAATACAATCGTACAGTCAGTTCTTTGTTTTCAGCACTAGTGCTACGGCCTATCCAACATTATATAAATTTGCACTGCTGCCTAGCTTATTTAACCTCAGCCCTCCTAGCATTCCATCCTTGAACGCGCACTTTTACTTTCCAACAAGACCACCGACATACTCTGCAATAGCCAACATCTTCTCTTCCTGCAACCGTCTCCCCACAATCTGTACACTCACATGTGCACCGTCGTAGATCTCGGGGTTGTCTAGTAACATTGCAATCAGCAAACATGCCCCCCACGAGACGAGTCCAGAAAAGTAAAAACTTACATTCATCATACACGCTCTGATCCTTCTCATCAATCGCCTGATACACCTCCTCCTTCTTATCAACCCTCTTATCCACAACCGTAACCGGCACAACCACACTCGTATAATCCAGCACATTAACCCACGTCGAATACCCATAGTACTTGTACTTTTCCCTCCGCACAGCCGGGAACGGGGCTATGGGGCAAATCACCGCATCGACGGGCCTCCCCGTACCCGTTTCCGCTTGCGTACTATTCCAATAGTCTAGATACTCCTTCTTGATTGTCCGCATGGCAACGTTGGTAGCCGCAATCTCACTAGCCGTGAATTCCTTCGTGGGGGATGCGTACATGGCGACTTGCGGGGACATGGGTTCGCCGCTGAGGGCAAAAGCGGAACGCACGTCTGAGCCGCCGTCGTAGACCCAGGGTTTGAACCCCACGTCTACGATTGTGCGATGCGAAGGGGGTGTCCAGTCTATGACCGCGTGGCCCGCGGAGGTCAGTGCTTCGACGACGAGGGAGATGGCGCGACGGATTGGTGGTGTGGGGTTGACGATGCCATCTGTTTGTAGGATGCCGAAGCATAGTTTTCCGCCGTCGCTTTTTCCGAGCATCTTCGTAACCTCGGCTTCGTGATCGGCGCGCCAGGGGATTTCGTGTACGAGGGGGTCCGAGAGCCAGGGTTTCTGAGCGAGGAGGGCTTGGGTGACGAGACGCAGAGACGCGGCGTTCGTGGCGAGGGGGCCTACGGCTGAGAGAATGCTGTTTTGGCCATCCATGGAATTTGCTATTCCCTCGTAGGGCAGACGACCTGTGGACGGGCGGAGACCGTACAGCCCATTAAAAGCAGCGGGGATGCGAATCGAACCACCGATATCCGTGCCGAAACCAACTGGTGCTGTTCATGAAAATTGTTAGCGTGAAACTCACTTTTCCTCACAAAGCACACCGAAAATCCTCCAAGAAAACGCGGGATTAGCAGAAGATGGGGTGACTTACACCCCCCACTCCCAATCAACGCCCCCTCACCCCCCGAACTGCCCCCCGCTGTCAACTGCCGATTCTTCGGATTCAGCGTATACCCCACGATATTATTCACCGTCTCGCCACTCATCAGCGTATGCGGCACACTCGTCTTGCAATATAACACCGCGCCCGCACTGCGCAACATCTTCACCATTTCACTCTCCACCACCTTTTCCTTGCCCGTTCCCTTTTTGCCTTCAAAAGTGCCGATCCAGCCGACGTAGCCCATGCAAGTTTCGACGCCCTTGACGTGGAATTGGTCTTTGAGGGAGATGGGGACGCCGTGGAGGGGGCCGATTGTAGTTTTGTTGTGTTGGGAGAAGTAGGTGTCGAGGGCTTTGGCATCGGAGATGGCTGCGTCGAAGAAGATTTCGTGGAGGCAGTGTAGCTTTCATCGTTAGTGGTTTTTCTTCTTTTTCTTCAAGTCAGTGGATAAAGGCCGTACGTACGAGTTGATGCGCTAATGCCGCTCTATGGCAAAACGCCCTCGTGACCTCTTCCGCTGTCCATTCTCCCTCGGCAATAGTCTTTGCAATTACATCGGCACTGCTCTGCGTGTACTCCAACTCTTTCTCGGTCAAATACTGTTTGATGTATTCCGTAACATCGACCTGCTCTTCCACAGACGGCAGATTCTCGATGCGCCATTCTGCCGGTATCGCAGCAAGGATAGCCTCGCGCTTCTGTTTGGCCACGTCTTGCCAGGATGGTGTCGTCATGGTGTATCGCTGCTCAGAAATGAAGTATAGAAGAGAGTGAGGGTTTAATCCGATATAGTGAGAGAAAGAGTAAAGGGACAACGAAATTGTTTGAAAAGAAATGGGGAGTGGATCGATGAGCTCCTGATATGACGTTGAATTTGAACAAGGTATTTGATAGCTTCGTAGCTATCGAAAGGTAGTGGGGTATCTTAATCTTCGTGCACGTAGCTACCTTCCATATCAGCCTAGCTGCGCGTCGGGAAATATATTTTACGCCTGCGTATCTGCCGTGTTTCAAGCCGTGGTTACGTGAACAGGAGGGGCAATCGGCCAGATACATTGGTGGGGTGCACCCGTCGGAGATAGCGCGGAAATAACGTATTCCAGGAGGTTAGATGTGTGGTGCTGCGATAGGCCGTGTGGGTGATAAGATTAAGGAGTCATTGTTACGCTACTTAGGTATCTGGAAGAATAAGCGTGCAAGGGAAAGCATGATACAGCTTGCGAAATTCAAACCACAGGACGCCTTGCTATGCCTACGAAGAACAATGGTCCCGTTCGACATGGGAGAATGGCATGTCCGTGAGGCCGCCGAAGAATAATATGTACTAGTCTAAATAACCAGAGAAGCGTGGTATCACTCTAGAAAATCAAGAGAGGGCAAAGGGAAGTTGCTGGGGATATCGTGTGTTCGGCACCAGAGTGTCGTGTTCTTCTAGACAGTCTCGACGTAGTTACTGTTTGAAGTCAGTGCCAGTTCCCGGATACAATCCAAAAATGTACATACCTCGGGAAGATGCCTTCCCTGTTTCCGACCCTGCCCGTCCACCAGTCCGTCTCATTGTCGGTTCTCTTTAGGATAGTGATGATCTCGCCCTTCTTAAAGGCCAGGTCGCCGGCCTGATCAGCGTCAAAGGTGAACTTTGCAATCGCCTGATCCGACTGTAAGCCCGCCTTCTTCTGGCCCGTCGTCTGCCCGAACACCGGCTTCGGCGCAGTTGGTCGCCCAGGCTTCGAGCGATCGCTGTATGAGTAGTCGTCGCCAAACGTCGAAGAGCGACTCCGTGTGTCCATTTGGTCAAACGTCTCGTTGGGATTGGCGCGTGTAGAGAATGAGCGGTTGATGTTGCCAGCCGAGGAGGGCTGTCGGTCGTATACGTCGTCGACCCAGGTCGACGAGCGCTTAGGTCGGTCGCTGTACTGGTAGTCGTCTTGCTGGCCCACGGAGCCTGTGCGGTCCCTCCGCACGCCCTCGCCCATTGCGGAACCCCGGCGGCCCTGCCAGACGACGTTGTCGTGGCTGTCATCGTAGACGGGAATGTCGTTGTACATGGCCTCGTTTTGGAGGTTGGCTGCTCCGCCCACGCCGGAGAAGACTCGCGAGTTGAGAACGCGCAGGAGCGGCTCAGCAGCTGGTGGCGGCGGAACCTGCCCGCCCAGGATCTCGCGGGCTGTCCATCGGCGGCCGTACAACTTCTCGTTGGCGTCTCTCCGCTCGATGATGCCACTGCCCTCCAAGCTGACACCGGCGAACAGCCCTTTCGTCTTACTGTAGCTGAATATGCCGGCCACGCCCTTCAAGCTCGCAGCTCCGGCTGCTTCCGCATTGCGCCCGACTGGTCCCGCCGCGATTGACACATTGCCGCCAAGTGTCAACGACCCTGCCTGCGCGAATGTCCGGACGGCCGCCGCGTCGTTGAGGATGAAGACGAAGTCGGTCAGCTCGAAGCCAATCTGCCCGCCGAAGCCGCCGCCGATTGTGCCGATGGCCGTGGGCGCCGACCACGACCCGTCGGCGAGCCGAGCGACGACGACGCCGGAGCCGAAGCGTGCGGTGCCGAGGAAGCCCGCCTTGAAGACGGTGAGGATCGCGAGGCCCTAGAAAAGATCTATGTTAGCATGCGCTGTCGTGTTTGCCAACCGCGGGCATCGGGCTCTGTCCTACCTTTGCATTGGCAAGCACGTTCGGCGGGATGATCTTGTCGGGTCCAAACGACTGTTTTGGGTCTACGAAGGATGCTAGAATCTTTCCTGTCTTCCTGCATTCGCCTGCGAAGAAGAGCCGTCAGCGACGTCACCGGACAGCCAAATTGCCGAGGCAGAGAGCATGTTATGCGACTTACTGCTCATAGACGAGGGCAGCGGGTTGTTGAGACTAAAGCCCATCTTGACGCGTCTCGAGGGGTATGATATGTCCTTAAGAGTATGTAGAGAGTGGTTGTAGGGAAGAGGGCGCGATTGTTGGACATTGATGGTTGACACCAGCGGGGATGATGACCAAGTGTGGCTGTGCTTGCCCGACGACGCGTCCACGCTTGGCCGGACGCAACTTCGGACGTCTATTACTTGAGATGATGACATCATGCGCATCGTATTGCAAATGTCAATACGCACATCGCTTGCCTGCTAATACTGTGAAGTTCCTTCAATGCACGCCCAACTATTCACACATAGATATCTTACGCTGGGCAAGCTTCGAGGAACCCGTGCGTCAAGACCCAGTCCACGCCGTAATCTTCTCCGGTCCGCTCTCCCAGCTGTCCTCCCTAAACACCAAGCACCTCCGACTCCCGTCCGCTTCCGTCCACGCCCTGAACATGCCCCCGCAGTTGTAATCAGCAACAACCTCCACTTTCTTGCCTACGATTTCGATGCCGATTATTCCGCCGACGCCCTCGTGCACCTTGCCCCATCGGTCTCCGGCGGATCGTTGGAGCTCGCCGCCGGGTCCGGCCATCCATGTCGTTGCTGTGGAGAGAGCGCAGGAGGAGAAGCGGGATTTGGCGGCTGTGGTGCGAGCGGAACATAGGCGCAGGAAGGTGTCGCCATTGCCAGTGCCGGAGAGGGCTACTGCGCGGCGGGTGGGGATGGGCTTTTCATGTCGCTGCTTTGAAAATTCGGTGAATTTCGGTATGGGTGTCGAACTGAGTGATGGAAGACAGTCGCCAACTACACCCCTCAGATCGCCTTTTGAGAGCTTCTCAATCGGCGACGCCGCGCAAGTGGCGGGCTGGTAAAGCATCTTTGTCTTTCCCAAACTAACTTCTTCCCGATCAAACCATTCCTCAGCCCAGAACCCTGCCCCAATCGTCGGCGTATCTCCAATACGGCCAGGAACCTTGTTCGTCAAACCCCCCGTAGACGTGGCAGTACATATTGTGCCAAAGCTATCCAGCACAACCGCTCCGCAAGTGCCCAGCGGGATATAGTTTTCTTTCTCCCACTCGCTCATCTCGTTAACCTTCAAACCTTGCTCTTCGCGTGTCTTCTCCTCAGCGAGCCCCCGCTCATGCTCATCCCACCTCTTCTGCGTGAAGAAGTAACCCTGATCCACGATATCCAACCCCCACTTCTCCGCTAACCCCTCTACAAACTCACCGCTATACTGACAGTGGTCTTGCGCATCACCACTGCCGCCATCTTCTTCCTCCCCCCGAACCAACAGCTCCCGCGCAAGCTTAACAGGGTTCTTGACATGCTTGAGCATCATACAACCAACGCCTCTTTTCTTGTACCCATTCGACACCATAATACTGCACTCCAACTCATTCTCCCCTCCGCGCGTGAATACTGCGCCTTTACCACTGTTGTACAATGGGTCGTCTTCTAAGAGGGAGACGGCGTAGGTAGCTACATCTAGGGCGCTTATCCCAGGTTTGGAGAGCAAATCTGCTGATTTGGCGAGAATCCTGTCGAGGGATACGCGGTATTCATCGTAGCGGCAACGAGGTATCGAAGTACGTGTTAAGTTTCCTGCGCCGCCGTGGATGATGATTCGGGGTTTGATGTAGGAGTTTGTCGTTGGAGGTTTGAACATTTCGGACATGGTTGCCGTTATGACTTCTGTTCTTTTGATACTATATGGCCGGGTTTTTTTTGGTTGGTGCGCTGTGTTGCACCTGCGAGAATGCGATGCCTACGTTCGTCGCGCTTGTGGACCTCAGGTGGAATCGTGGAAATCTGCGTTAGTGTGTTAAAGGCTTAAATTCACATTAAAGGCTGTAAAAAGACCTTCGACAGGCTTAATATTGAGTTTTAGAAGGGCAAGGTATCGAGATCAATGTTAGAGATGACATGCAGATATGAAGGTGGCAGCAAATCGTCCCACCCTTCATTGGCTAAGATAACGCTAGCTCGAAGCTGGCTAGCGTAAAGGGACCCCCACCTTCCTCTTCTTCTCTCCTCTTTCCATCTTTCCACATCGATCGTTCATCATTACAGCGTATCAAGCTTTGTGCTTCATGACTCTGCAAGAAATGCAATTGATGTGAGTATTTATTGACTCTGCAAGAAATGCAATTAATGTGAGTATTTATTACTCAAATCTAGCAGACTTCGTTCCGAATCAAATGAAGCCATGCAAATAAGATGTTTGATCGATTTGACCCAAGTCTTGAGGAAGTATCCAAGTCCGACCTGCGAAGTCCTTCTTGTATGCCAACGAGGCTTGCAGGAATAAATCGACTCACAACTGCAGCGAAAGCCCTTAAATGCCATCAGACCGTTGAATTATACATCTCAAACGCGTCGCATCTGGCGAAAGTGTGGAGAAGCAAGAGACGCATCTAAACATCTTTCTTAGGATACGGCGTAGAAATGCAATACCGACAACGAAGTAACCCCTGCTGTATTTGCTTTCGCCCACCCAGGAAAGTATCTTGAACCTGGAGGTTCTGGAGAAGACAGCGCGCTCAAAAGAGTATGACCGCGCCTCATGGACCTACTTTTTGTTTTCTTTTAGGTTATTATATGTAATTATTTTATTATGTGATTTACCTTGATATGGTATGGTCGCGACCCCGGCACGGGGGAGGCTTCATACGCTATAGGAAATAGATATGCAGGCCAGGCCACTTATGTTCAAAGAGGAGACGAGGCGCGGAAAACTATTAGCCAGGATCTGAATAAATGCAAACGACGAGTTCTCTTAGGTACAGGTAATGGAAGATACTCTCCGCCAGGGAGCGAGGAACTAGCGACACCTCCTCTTTCACTCACTCACTCACTCACTCACGGTGAACATGACTAGGGGGCCACGACGCGTCGTTGGGACCACGCTTGCGCACCATTCCAAGCGTTTAGCTTCCCGTTTTTCTCATTATAAATTCCTACCAAAACACACCCAATCATCTGATTAATCATTGCGATGAACACACTCCCAGAAGCTTTACACTGGACCATGAGCGGCACTCTCGCCATGCCGTCCTCAATGTCACCTAAAGTGCCAGATACTTCATCCTCAGCTTCGACAGACCCGACCAGCAGAATCATGCATCTACCCAATGCTTCTTCCGATCTCGACACTTCGACGCTTCCCTACGGAGAGCTGAACCACAGCGACGACGCCAACGACAACACTATCGCTCTCTGGACCACCATGTTCAAGAACTCAGGCGCGAGAAAGGGCCAAACAAGCTGCCTGCACTGCGGTATGGAGGCCGACTCCACTCATAGACAGCTGTACCGAGCTTGCGGTGGGCTATGCATCTGCTGTAACGATGAGCGAGACCACGGTCACCCCGGCGGCGTCTGTCCTATCATGCGCGAGAACCCGGTGTTCTTCAATGGCAAGTTTTGGAGGAGCCGCACCGAACAGCCGTTCCCACCCAAAATGATGGACATGGAACAGTTGCAGAACACTCAGCGCCGATTGCGCGGCGAAACTTTCACCGCGGCATACACCGAAGACAGCTCGAGCGCTGCGGCACAGCCTTGTGTTGGATTCTCATACCCTCCATTCCCGTATTTGCCCTATTTCATCACCCATGGGACGAACCCCTACTATCCGCCTCCGCCAGGCTACTATTCTGGATACTCGCCCGCGCATGGGTACTACTGTCTTCCTTACCCTCCCACACACGCGCCAAACATTCAAGGATATGCTCAGACATGGACAGTATCTTCGCTGCGACGTTCGAAGAAAGTGGAAGCGGTTGCCGATGGACCGTACGCGCATCTTCGAGCTCTCACCGATGCTGATCTCCTAGATCCTGCCACACAGGAGTAGACTCAAGTGGGAAGGCGTGAGAGGATGGCGATCAAGAACAAACAGAACAGAGGAGAAGCTACGGACCCGGCAGACCCAGGCGCGAACGAAAATTCATATATTATGCAAGACAGTATTGTATCGGATGAGCCCAGAGTGACAAGAGACTGCTATGAGTAAGGTACTCCTTGGGTGGGAAAATGGATAGTCGAGTGAAGGGTAGGTTTCTGGGTTCTTCCTCGACGAAGACGGTGTATCTGTCACGGTTTGGAGTCTCTCTTGCCTCACGAGCAGTGGCGCCTCACCTCTCATGAGACGACGCTGCCTTTACAGCACTAGCGCTGTTTACAGCCCACCACTACATATACTGTTCGTAGCTTCACACAATAGAACCTCAGTTCAATCCCTCATTTCTTCCCACATGCGTTCTGCTCACTCACCGTCACAGTATCTCATTACGTGCTTGATTGGCCTGTTACATTGACTTTGGGGTGATCTTTTGCCAATATCAGTCAAAGATATGAAACTGCAACACCACAGTGTGTGATGCATTGCAAGATATGTACGCTATATCTCACCTACTCTACGTTGTCGTATTCCCATCTCCCTGCCCCGAACTCCCGTTCTCTCACTTGCTCTCCACAGCCGGCTCCTTCTTCTCCTCCCTCGCCTTCTCCACCTCCAGCGCCGGCCCCTCGTAACCAATCGCCTTCAACCACTTCGGATCAATGTGCTCGAGCTGCAGATATGGAGCGACATCGCTCTCCGGAAACTTGACATTACACATCGCATACCCCATGCCCAAATGTGCCCAGGGATTCTTGTGCTGGTACTCGATTTCGAAGTCCTCAAACCGCGGCGTCGCAATGACTTCCTCATATTGGTTCGACGAGCCCGGCCAAACGGCGTTGATGCGCCCGGTATCGTTGTCCTTGTACCAAGACCTGCATCCGTCTTTCCAGACAGTGTGCTTGTACCACTCCTGCGCATGCTCGTTGAAGCGGTCGGTGATATCCTGTCGCGGAACCCATGATTTGATGTGATCACGTTGCATCTTCTTGATTATCTTCACCGCATACTGGGCTACACACAACAACGGCCCCGTCACGGAGCCATTCTCCACAGGCCACGTTGGCCCAACGAATATCATCCAGTTGGGCATATCGGGGCATGCAAGCCCGAGGTAGCCTTCCGGTGCGTCCTTCCACTTTTCGTAGAGGTCGACGCCATTTTTGCCGATGACGGGGAAACGCGGGCGGTAGGTTACGTTGAAGCCCGTGGCGCAGACTATGGTGTCGACTTCGCGCTCAATGCCGTCGGCGCCGATGACGCCCTTTTCGGTGATCTCGTTGACGGCAGTGAAGTGCACGTCGATGTTTTTCTGCTGGATAGCGCCCATGTATGGGTCTCCGGGGGTGATACGGCGGCCTATGTAACGGTCAGTTTGGGTGTGGCGAATAAGAAAAAAGTAGGAAGACTTACATCCGATCTCGAACTTGGGCGTGAAGCCTTCCAGCAAGCGCTCATCCTTGATAAACTTCTTCATCCTCTCTCGGAACAGCTCTTGCGCATCTTTCTGCTCCCGACTTCCTGTATAAAAAGAGCCCCACATCCCATTGATCTGGTTGTCGATATCCTTAGCGTGAGCCAGCAATTTCTTTGGGTCGTTGCGGAACTCATCGCGCTCTTCTTGCGAATACTCTTTGTTTTGACCAAAGTTGTTGGCGACTTGGACAAACCAGACACCAGTGCGCACGAAGACATCCATGTGCTTGACGTGCGGCTGCATATTTGGCACGGTCTGGATGGAGGAGGCACCGGAGCCGATCACTGCGACGCGATCATTCTTCCATTCTTCGCTCTGGTAGTCTTGAGGCCATCTGGCGGTGTGTGCAATGCGACCTTTGAAACTCTTGATCCCCTTGATATCGGGCCACTTATAGCTGTTTAAATAGCCCGTAGCGTACATCATGAGGTCGCATTCTTCCTCGAATTCTTTCACCTCCCCAGACGGCATCTTTTGACGTAGCGCGACTTTCCACTTGCCCTTGTCGTCTTGCCACTCAGCTCGGACAGCCTCGGTGTTGAAGGTCATGTACTTGCGGAGATCGAACACGTCGCAGACTTTGTCCAGGTACTTGTGGATGTCTGGTGCATAGCTGAAAAATCGTGGCCAGTCGGGGTTGAGCGCAAAATTGAACGTGTAAGCGTGAGATGGGACGTCGCAAGCGGCGCCTAAGACTCGTTAATCATTGTCTTTCTCCGCTTGGCGTCTTGAAATGGAGAAGCATGCCAGGATATCTGTTCTCGAACCACGTCCCTCCAATGTCCGCGTTTTTCTCATAGATGACATGTTCGACGTTCTCGGTACACTTCTGGATTTGATATGCCATCTGAATGCCAGACAAGCCAGCTCCGATGGTCAATACCTTCAGCTTCCTGGAAGAAGGATCCTTGAACACACATCAGTTTTGCTACATAAGAACTGATGAAGTCTACCTCACTTACATTGTAAGCAATGTTCGGAACTTCGTAGCCGCTTGATCCAGGTGTGGAGTAGTCCCATCGCCCGTCACTACCCAAGGAGTTGAGATCTGGTGCCATGGTTGACTTTATATGAGTGAGAAGTGTTCGTGTAGATTGGAAGCGGCGACGCTGTTCAGAGCGACTTTATGTAAATAAAAAGTCAGTTCGACTGAGTGGTGAGGGTTTACTCTCTATAAATATGGGAGGGGATTATGTTCTAGATGACAATTAAGACGGGGCGCAGTAGGGCTTAAAGCTTGTTGACATGCGACTATAGTTAAGGGCGAAGAACTATGATACACCGGCCTTTTAGAAGTGCCGGTAAATATCTCAAATCTGAATGCTCTAGAAGTTTTGGCTAATGAACCTCTGAGCAAACTCATGATCCGAGGTCTTCGCCCGGCGGACTTAGACCATGTAGTCATGGTAACTATCGTAAGAGTTGCTCACACTGACAACTATCCTATTAGGGCGGAATTTGTGTAAGGAGGAGTAGTTACGGCCTGACATGACGAAGCGAGTTAAATGACGTGTCTAGTGATGCTGTTTGATGTCAAGTGCTCGTCGGAACCAAACTATTGACCTGTAGTGTGCTGTGTGGGGCTAATGCGGGGTTGTGTACGAAGAACTAGTACCTTAGAGACTGGTTTTGAAGAGCTTAGCTATATTAGCGTGAACAAGGTAACTAGCCACTAATAGCATGTAGATAAGTGTGGTTAACTGTAGCTTAGCAGCTGCCCGCCTATACTATTAGCTAAGCACGTCCTTTATGCTAGGCCAGCAAAACCCTTTAGAACCAGTCTCTAAGGTACTGAGGTTAGCATACGCAGAAAGCTGAAATTACGTCCGTGCTATTTCAGAACGCATTGCAGGTTACCAAGTAGAAAACTTTGCAGGTGTTCATCAGACGTCTGAGGCGACAATTCAAGGCCTATCATTGGCATCGCGGAGATCGTGCCACTAACTTTAGTACACGACGGACAGTTGCTACTTCTTACAGCGGAAGTAGGGGCGATTGGTCGCGGCGGGTAAGTTCCGGCTTGTCCCACGAGAGGCGGTTTGTAGGTAGTCTTTTAACGGTTTCGAAGCACGCACTGGCTCTCCCTTCGTCCGCATCTTTCCTCCATAAAGCTGGAGCCCAAAAATGACGAACATAATGACATCAACGATAACAGCCTGGACTCTGAAGACGATTTGAAGCCCTTTCGAGACGAATGAAGGGTATCGGAAGGGAGCAAGAGCGATAATCGTTGCGCACCGAAAACCACCGGTGTAGTAAGTGCGGCGCTTAATGTGCCAGGTTTGATGAAACTATGTAGAGTGCTTGCATTATCATAACCACTGCCTAGAATTAGTGCTAAAAATGTTTAAAAGGGAGCTTGACATAACCATCCATAACTATGCCCAATGGTCCTCTTGCGACCTGGCTGATCGCCTGCATGTGTATGTGCCAGCAGAGCTCGAGCTGAAGATTTTCGAGTTCGTCACTATCGAGAACCATCCACTGGCTCCAGGCAAGCGCCAACATTTCTACCCGACAGAAAGCCATTGCGAACTTGATGTCGAAATCCTTCTTGCGCGACCGGAGTCAAGCGAATCACTATATCAATTGGAAATTTCATGGGGCCCGCTGACGATGGATATCATCGACATATTTGAGAACGGACAGCTTCCATGTCTACGACCCACTGGCTCTCCGGAGCTACTTCAGGAAGTACAAGGGGAACTTGTCAGCCACGGTACTCTATGGCCTTCTAGGTGTTTATGCCCGAGGTATGTTTGCTACATGCAGCACGGTCGCTTGCAGTATGTTTGCTACATGCGACATGTTCGCTGCCTCGGGTATGGTGCCCGATTTCCTAGCAAATATAGAGCTCTCGTTCCCATAGTCAATACATAACGCATTTCCCCATGTTCGACACCTAGTCCTATTGACAAAACTCGGGCGCCCCCGGAAAGTAGTTTAGGGCTATAACCCCGGCATACCTACTGCGACATATGATCATCGAATTGTGCGGCATCATAGAGGATATGAACAGCCGCACCGAGGTATTTACACATCGATTCCCCAAGAAGCTGTGCAAGAATTTAGAGTTCCTCCCCACAATGAAGCATTCCAAACGCCTTCAACTAGAGATTAAGATCTCGAAGATCAACGCAGCCCGACTCGAAAATACCTTGGCTGAGCTCAAGCCGAGTCGACTTGGCCTCAAAGCTGCCGGTATTTATGTGCGCGCCATGCGCAAGAGACCGAAGACGCTGAGCTATCTGAAATGCCTGGACGCATAGTTCAGCGCCAGTAAAAAGGGATGGAACGCTCTCCCTGCTCGTCATGGCGAGATTCTGCCCTCGGCCGGTCTTGGAAGCGATTAGTTGGCATGGTTCACCAAGACCGCTTTCACACTCGAGCTCCCAACTTTACTTCCCATCATACGAAGTCACCTTATATTGAGACCGCAATCCCCTCCGGGCTGATTCATGGCCAGTCTGCGCCAGCAACTTGGATGCAAATATCATGTATATGTAATATGCTTGTAATACCGTACTTTTACAGTCACCAATACTACTACATGAAGGACATTACCAAATCGAAAAGCCGTGATATGATAGTTTCTCCCCCCTTATTTGGAAAGCCCAGGCATATAAGATCTCGGGAGTCACTATCTCGCGACAGCCGCACGCGATATGGTGTTTTACTAGTGTAGGTAGCACGCTGACTGCTATCTTCAATCCAGCATCAGGACTACTACTTCTTCAACCCAATCAAGCTTTCGACCTCTTGCGCAATCTTGTTAAAAGCCATCGCCCGTTCGCTATCTGGTTCCGCTACTACAGTTGGTTTCCCGCGATCTGCGTCCTCGCTGATACTTGCGTGAAGTGGAATCTCGCCCAGCATCTTCAAATCGTACTTCCCGCACATACTTCTGATCTTATCCATGTTGCCGAAAACCTCGTGCACGTCGCCACAGCCAGGGCATTTGAAGCCTGCCATGTTGCAGACCAAGCCAAGTAAGTTGACGTCGACTTTCCGGAATAGCTCGACGCCTTTTACGGCATCCTTGAGCGACAAGTCTTGAGGCGTCGAGACGATGATAGCGCCGCCTAATATGAGCTGCTGCGTGATGGTGAGCTGCACGTCGCCTGTGCCGGGCGGCATATCAAGGACGAGAATGTCGAGACCGCCCCAGTCTACTTCATGGAGGAGCTGTTGGAGGGCTTTCATCACCATGAGGCCGCGCCATGCTACGGGTGAGGACTCTGGGATCAGGTAGCCCATTGACATGGATTTGAGGCCGTAGTTTGAGAGAGGGAGGAGCTGATTGTCTGGTTGGAGGGTTAGGGATTGCTGGTGGGGTGGGATGGGATACGGACTAACTGGCTGATAGTCGGGGTTCACCAGATAAGTTGAGTAGTGTCGGTATGGAGGGGCCGAAGATGTCGGTATCGAGGATGCCAGCTCTGTAACCTCGTCTTGCGAAACTTAAGGCGAGATTGACTAGAATGGAGTTCTCAGCATCTGGGCTTTTGATGTTGTGTCCATCGAATCGGCGTACCAGCAATGGTACTCTTTCCGACACCGCCCTTTGCAGATGACACGGCAATCACTTTCTTCACATCTTTTATGTTTCGCTTCTGTGGCAATCCTCGCTGCATGCGCGGCATTTGCGGAGGCGCGCCGGAGCGCGGAAGGCCCTACAAGCGCTATCAGCCATTGCGCTGCAATTATAGTCCTTCATTGTGCACGTACGAGAGGGTTCTCATGCTGCAGACACCGCAACGTCGAAAATAACCGCGGCTTCATCATCGCGTGGTGTAGATGGGAGTTGCGGAGCTGATCGCGGAAGTGACGCGCATCGGCAAAACGAAACGCCGATGTCACTCGAACATTTTTGTGGGGCGCAGAGTGAACTTTCTCTTCCACCACCTTTGTCTTATGCAGCCTCACAGCGCACGCATTCCGCAATGAAGAAGTCAAAGATCACAGGTAAAAGCTCCAAATACTTATGCGCCCGCGATTACTTACACGTACACCAGATTTCGACCCCGAGTCCCTCCTCGATCCTGCGCCAAGCTCAAGCGACGACGAGCGCTCTGATGCCGACCTCTCAGACGCCGAAGATGACAAGGCCGGGCGCGAACATTACACATCCGTGGGGAAGAGCAAGCTGAGGAAGCCGGTGGAGGTGCCGCTTGGGCCGGAATATACTGGGCGCAAAGTGGGCCGGAAAGAATTCGAAGACAGCGACAGCGATGACCCGTTCGCGCGAGGTTTCGACGACGAGGATAGCGAGGCTAGTGATGAATCCGAGGTGGAGGGCCTCGATGAACTAAAGATTGACGGGGAAGATAACAGCGAAGAAGATGGTCTGAACGGAGACTCTGATGAAGATATGGAAGATGACGATGAAGAGACGGGAAGCGCAGATGAAAGCGAGAGCAACGACGACGAGGAAGCCGGCGGTCTCGGAAACTCAGACGACGCCAAGGCTGGTGCATCCGCTGTGCGCGACATGTTCAACGCCAGCAAGTCCTTTACCTCGGCGCTCGCTGCTGGTGCACAATCAGACGTTGCGAAAGGAGAGGCTGTCAAGACACAACGGAAGACGTTTGATACACTCCTCAACACGCGCATTCGATTACAGAAGGCTCTGATCTCGACCAATTCCATGGTCGCGGATCGGTACAAAGAAGAGACCGCACCAGATGCACCCGTCGAAGCCGCCGAAGCAGCTGCTCTGACCCTGCTCAACAACCTCACCAACCTCCGCCTGTCCCTGGAAGAATCGCGAACAGGCCACAAACGGAAGCGCACTGCTTTCGACGCTGCCACCCCATCAGCCGAGATTTGGTCCAGCATCCAAAGCACAGAAAAGTCTACCCTACCCCACCGCAAGGCTGTTCTCGAGCGCTGGTCCAACAAGACAAAAGCAACAACCGTCACAAACAACAAAGCGCGCCTCAACGCCTCAGCTCAGCAAACCCTAACTGAAGTCCTCGACTCCCAGCTCACCTCCTCCCACCTGATAACCCGCACTCAAACCCCTCGCTCCTGCGCCCCCCTCCAATCCTCCATCAAAGCTGCCCAGCCCTCGCCTGCCATCTACGACGACGCAGACTTCTACGGCCTCATGCTCAAGGAGCTCCTTGAGCAGCGCTCTGCAGACATGAACGCCAACGGCACCGCCGAGTTCGTCGTCCAGGCGCCGTGGCAGGTGGCCCGCGAAGCCAAGACGAAGAAGGTTGTCGACACCAAGGCTAGCAAGGGGAGGCGACTGCGATACACGGTTCAGGAGAAGTTGCAGAATTTCATGGCGCCCGAAGATAGGGGCGAGTGGGGGGAGAGGCAGAGGGATGAGCTGTTTGGTAGTTTGTTTGGGCAGAGAATGGGGCTGGGTGAGGGGGATGAGGTGGTGAGTGAGGAGGAGGAGGAGGAGGAGGGAGTTGAGGCTGAGGAGGCGGGGTTGATGTTGTTTCGGAGTTAGATTACGTCTATATCAGTGAGTGGGCGGTTGGTAGAATGCAGGCTTTAGCGAAGATGTTCGTGTTAACTTGAGCGTGAGGGTGAGAGAGTGCGGATATGCTGCAATTGCTGCGGTTGTCCGTATTGTGTGGACCTCCAGACGTGTCTGAAATATCCACGAGCAAAGTCATAACATGGCGTACACATCACAGTCCCGCATGCTACATCACTTTCCCACATCCATCACGCAGTCAGGAGATCTTTCGACCTTGTATTGCGCCTTTGTGGACTATGCCTCAAGCATATCTTCCTGCATGCTCATCGCCGTCACAAAACATCATCTTCCTCCTGACCGTTTTCATTGAAATCTCTACAAGATGCGTAAACAACAGGGTATGCAGCAACACCTAGATTGGAGGCTTCGCCTCACCCGGCTTATAATCCTGCGCAATCTTCTTCGCCCCCGGGCTCGGCTTCGGATAGCTTGTCCTCCTCTTCGCGCGCACATAAAAGTTCATCGGCCGGATGAGCTGGAACTCTGGATCGTACGTCACAGCCTCGTCGCCCTCCTTGAAAAACTCGTACCGATATATTAGCTCCGGCAATATGACCTTGACTTCTCCGAGCGCAAAGTTGAAACCAATGCAGCTACGCGGTCCAGTTGCGAAGGGTATGTACGAGTTCTTGGGCCGGTTGGCGACTTCTTCTGTGCCCCACCTGTCGGGGTCGAAACGTTCGGGGTTGGACCATATGCTTGGGTTATTAGCAATGGCATGCAGGGCGCAGATGACGACGGCTCCGGCGGGGAGTTTGTAGCCACCGGGGACGATGCAGTCGACCTTCGCCGTGCGACCCGGCTGGAAGGAAGGGTTGTGCAGGCGTTGGGTTTCCTTGACGAACTTGTCGAGGAAGGGGAGACCATCGGAGAGTTCGGGCGTCCATTTTGTGTTTTCGCTAACACCGGCGTCGACGAGTTCTTGCAGGAGGCGATCTTGATTGCCTTCGTATACGCAAAGGCTGGGATTGTTAGTGTGTTTGACTGAAGCTACTATGCACAGGATTCAGCTTACGAGTAGAGAAGCCACGACAGGAGCGAAGACGTAGTGGTGAAGCCGGCTCCCGCTATTGGCAACATGTTCGGGATCTGGCAAGAATCAAATTAGTCCCGTCAATATATTTCCCTCCGGATAACAGAACTTACAACGAGGTCTCGAGGTAGCTTATTACCATAGTCATCGGTGGCACGCTTGAGATAGTCGACCACGCAGCTTGCACCCAGAGCTGCCGACTGCAGAGGTAGGTCCTCATCACTGTCGCCTTTCGGTGCTCTGTCAATGGCTATCGTTCAAGTCAGTGGTCAGATCCAAGTATTTCGTCAAAGCCGAGGAATCACTAACCGTCATTGAGTATGAGAGTCAATCTACTTATGACCCTCCTCAAATCATTTGCCACCGTAAACGGAACGGGACCTAGCATTGCATACCAAGATCCGCGCGACGTGACCTTTTTGTTCAGAGAAAGTGACTGAGCAATCAAGACCACCAACTCGTTCAGCGGGGAGTCTGGGTTATCGAAATGATGAGCGTCGTAGCCGAGCGAGAACTTGAACACGGCCTGGGAGGCGAGCTTCAGCATGTACTGATACACGTTCCAGGCTTCGCCTTGCTCGTCCAGTTGATCGAAGACCTTGAATGAGTCCTTGACGGTAGCTTCCATCATGGGCGTGTAGTGCCTGACGGCCTTGGGGGACATGGCAGGTGGGATGAACTTGTGTGCTTGCCTCCAAGCCTCTGTATCGGTATCTCCGATGAAGAGCGCTCTATTGTCTTTGATGCCAGCCTAAAAGTACTGTTAATAGTATGTTCCAAGGCATACAAGCACACATACCAAGGGGTGGTCTGGAGTGATGAGCTTGCTGAAGAAAGCGGACTCCTGGAAGGCCACTGTAGCAATTGCAGGATCATTGGTCAGATAGTTCCGTTTTCCCATGGTCTCGTACTTGATGAGCGACCCGAACTTCTGGAACAAGCGAGCATGGTTTCCCTGAGGCGCGTCAGCGGTGTTCGTAGATTTTGCAGACGTGTATACTAACAAGATGATCAGGGAACACCTCGTAATAGCTTCCTACGAGGGGAAGACCTTCGGGGCCAGAAGGGTCTCGGATAGACTGGCCATCTACAGTGACTCCAATGTCTTCATCGCAGTCCAGGACCGCGTCCAAGTCTGGCAGGTCATGGCCTTTGGCATCTTGTAGGCCGATGCCTACAACGGTCGTTAGTGCATGTACGAGATGTAGCTGTGCGGCCTTGAGATTGCTTACCAGCTGGCTGAATGATGTTGTACTGTTCTGCTACCGCAACTTGCAAGGCTTCGAAGTCATGATATTGATCGATGTGTATGTCTTGGTGGAAAACGGCCTTTTCTGGCCCGACTAGGTAAAAGCCTTTGATAGTCATGATGCAAAAATGTGAGGGCTGGGTTACTTGTGCGTTCTACTACAACGACAGTATGTGCGAGCGTGTAAGTCAGTTTTCTCCTTTGCACATGAATTTGATTTTCCTTCAGATATAACCGACGTGTCGTGCATTGGGACCGCACGGTGACGACACTGCCAGCACAACGCCCCAGTGTAGTCGTATGCATGACTCCGGTGGATACCGTAGTGCACAGTGATGCTGCAAGTTCGTGCGAAGGCGAGTTCGTGCGAGCAAATGTTGGCAAATGCCTCGTCTCCAACATCAATACAAGCTCTTCCGAGCTAACGTCACACGCGAGCGAGGATAAGGCTGGTCCAGATGTTTGATTGGCTAACTGTCTGACGTACCTCGGCATGTGGGACCTTGATCCTCAACAACTAGCGACGTCAAACACACGTTGTGGACCTCAGTCATCTCCCATCATCGCACAAAAACAGACGTCCTTGGGCGACTATGTCCGACCCTGCGTCGTGCGCACATAGCAGTAGTGGATCGATATGGTTGTTGCTTCTGCGCCGTGAAGTCATGGCACCGAACCAGCTACTAGAAGCCATCATCACAACCAGCAAATGACAGGAGTAACTCCAGCTCTTCATTTCTCATAATGGCCGACGGAATATACACGCTCGATGAGGTGGCGAAGCACACCAGCAAAACCGATCTATGGCTCGCCTGCTGGAACCACGTCTACAATGTGACCGACTACCAAGAAGACCACCCCGGCGGTAAGGAGTTCTTGCTGGAGAACGCTGGCACCGATGCGACGACAGCATACGAAGACATTGGCCATTCGACAGATGCCCGCGAGATATTGGAGAACTTCCGCATCGGCAGAGTCGCAGACGAAGACTGGACCGATCATGAGACGAAGAAGATGCCGCAAGTCAAGCCCCACGGCATTCACGTGGTGAACAATCTCCCTCCACCAAGAACGTGGCAGCAGCTACACCTCCCAACACTGGGCTTCGGATTGGTGTCACTGGTCGCATCGATAGCCCTTGGCCGACGATTCTCGCCCCTCTTGCACCGCTTCCAAAGTGGCGGTTTCTGGAAAGGCTTCGCACTCTCATCTCTCGCCAGTATGCTCATCGCCGGCTATGTCAGTCTCTGGGCGACGAAGAACTTCCAAATCGCCCACAAAGACTTCCAATCCTACCCAGCGCATAAGAGAGCTAAGTCTATGTCCGCTAGACCGTCTAAGAAGAAGGACATCAACCTCGGTGTGCTGAATGCTCGTACCTATCAGCCTTTCCCACTCATCGATAAGTTCAACCTCTCGCACGATACCATACGTTTCGTATTCGGACTCCCGAGCGAGAACTCCGTGCTCGGACTGCCGACTGGCCAGCACATTGCGATCAGGCATGTGGTAGATGGAAAGCAACTCGCGCGATCTTACACCCCGACATCGAGCAACAAAGACCGAGGACGTTTGGAGTTGACCGTCAAGATCTACGAGGGTGGAAAATTGACGCCCTACTTGAGCAAGCTAAACGTCGGCGACACGGTCGAGATCAGAGGGCCAAAGGGCGAAATGAAGTACCACAAGAACCTGGTCAAAGAGCTTGGCATGATTGCCGGCGGCACTGGTATTACACCCATGTTCCAGATCATCCGACGCATCTGCGAAGATCCGCGCGACAACACCAAAGCGACACTGCTTTACGCCAACAAGACCGAAGGCGATATCTTGTTGAAAGATGAATTGGACGAGTTTGCAGACAAGCACGATCAGTTCACCGTGCACTACGTCCTCAGCAACCCTTCAGAAGGCTGGCAAGGAAAGACCGGCCGCATCAGCAAGCAGATGATCGACGAATATCTCCCAGCACCAGCGGGCATGGATACTAAAGTTCTGGTGTGTGGACCAGACCCGATGATGGAGACAATGGTGAAGAATCTGCAAGAACGCGGTTTCAAGCCACCAGGTATGTTCAGGTTCCTAATAGCAATAAAGTGTACAAGCTAACTCGGGACAACAGGCAAGATTTCGAAACCCCAGGATGAGGTCTTCGCATTCTAATGATCCATGTTGGTTAGTGAAACATTTTTTCTCTATTGAGATCGGAGTATATTATGTGCATATGCGTTTGGAGAAGATGGAGCAGACTGGGAGGAGGCCACAAGGACATTCATTTTCACTCACAGAGACAATTTCCTGCTTTACACATTGCAACCCTTCCATGTACTTACTATAACTCATTTTACTGCTCGGAATGTTTCGGAATAAAGCTCTAGCAACTCAGATACATCAGTATAATCCTCTTGTCTCTCCTTTTCGCGTCGTATCATATGTACCTCCTTTGCTTAAGCTACACGTGATATCAGCCCTTTCACTGTACAAACATGCGGATGGACTTCGACCTCCACTACAGCCCATTTACTACTTACTGTAAGTATCTGGGCCCTTTGATTATGACGCTCCGGCAGAACGTGCATTAGTGTCCCCATATTCACCGGCACAATGCGGAACCTACCATGTCTCCCATGTGTGATGATGAAATATGACGTGGCGATTCCTTGTTGTATCTAGGCCTTAATAGCCCTACTATTGTGAGATATTTCCAGTCGCCGAGTTATTACATGACCGAACACGCGTCCTACCCCCGTACGAAAATCGTACGAAAATAATTCTAGCGCTGTAGCTTAGTTGACGTTACGCTTTAATTTGAATTTGTTTGATACATAGCATTTGAACATAACCCATGTGTTCATGTAACTTCAACTTCAAGCAACAACATCATCATCTACCCCACTCCTCTCGTCTCGAAATACTCATCTTGGAGAGACTGCGAATTCAACTATCACGCTATTTTTAGTGAAAAATATGGCTTCTTGTGCGCGGCGGATTCCCAGGACGGCTTGTAGGACGACGACGACAAATTTTTCGACACGCTCCATGTCTTCTCGACGGATATGCGGATCGTTGAATATACAACGCTCACTGGCTACCCGTAGCAACACAATTACTCGACCGCTTACACCGTCGCTCTCGCATTCTCTGGTATTGTCCCATCCGCAAACACGACGCGCATCAACCAGCGCCCAGCAACAACAATGGACACCTCCCGACACTTCATCCCGCCCCATCGCCATTCTCGGAGGCGGCGTTCTCGGTCGCCGGATAGCAGCATCTTGGGTTGCTGCCGGCTACTCCGTTATCCTCTGCGATCTGAATGAACAACAAAGAAACGCAGCGACGCACTACATCGAGCACGCCATGAAAGATTACTCGAAGCTCACCGGAGACCAGCGAGAACGCGCAAGTTTTACCACCGTCGAGGCCATGGAAGATGCTGTCAGGAATGCGTGGTTGGTCGTCGAAGCACTGCCCGAGAAACTACCGCTCAAGATTGAGATAATGGGGCAACTGGATCGGCTAGCTCCCAAAGACTGCATATTAGCGTCCAACTCCTCGTCGTACAGGTCAAGGTTTATGTTGGATAAGGTAGCAGAGAGTAGCCGCCACCGCGTGTGCAACACCCATTACTACATGCCCCCTGGCAACAACACCGTGGAACTCATGACGTGCGGCTCGACGCACAGCGACATTCTGTCGTTCCTAAAGTCCAAGCTCGAAGATGCGGGTATGACGCCGGCTGTTGCGCGGAAAGAATCTACGGGCTTCATCTTCAATCGGCTTTGGGCGGCGATTAAGCGGGAGGCGCTACTGATCATGGCCGAGGGCGTGAGCGAGCCAAAAGAGATTGACATGTTGTTCCAGATCATGTTCAAGGATAACCCTGTGGGGCCGTGCGGGATGATGGATGCAGTGGGTTTAGATACTGTAGCGTTTATCGAGGATAATTATGTCCAGGAGAGGGGTGTGGATGCTACAGCGAGGGACTGGCTGCGCAAGAACTTTGTCGAGAAAGGAAAGCTGGGTGCGAAGTCTGGAAAAGGCGGCTTGTACCCCCCAGGCGAGACGACGCGGAGTTCAAAGGGCGAGAGCGGACATCACGACAACCTCGCAGCGCCGCGTCTTTATTTTCTGGACATCGGAATCGGAGGCAACGTCTTCGACTTGCAGAAAGCGGTCACAGCGGGAAAGATCATGACAGCGTCTGCAGACGGAAGCAATGTGCGCGAGCTGGTCGGTGGACAAGCCATGCCAGACGGCATCGACGTATCCATCTCCAGCAACAGTATCTTTTGGACAAACATGGGCGCCTCGCCCTCCAAGAACAACGGCAGTGTGATGGCCGCTTCCCTCGATGGCACCTCCATAAAGTCCATCATCCCCGAAGGCCGCATCCACACACCCAAGCAGATCAAAATAGACCACGACAACAAGAAGCTGTATATCTGCGACCGCGAAGGCCTGCGCGTGCACCGCTGCGACTTCGACGGAGGGAACCACGAGATCATTGTGCAGACGGGCGACAGCGGCAACGCAGCGGATGGTGAAGACCAGACAAAATGGTGTGTCGGCATCGCTGTTGATGCTCAAGCAGGCAAGTTCTACTGGAGTCAAAAAGGCCCGTCCAAAGGAGGAAAAGGCCGCATCTTCCGCGCAAACATGCAGACCCCATCCGGCGAAACAGCGTCGTCTCGCTCCGACATCGAGCTACTCTTTGACCACCTCCCCGAGCCTATCGATCTGGAGTTTGAGCCCGAGAGCCAGACGCTGTACTGGACGGATCGGGGCGAGTATCCGCTCGGCAACACGCTAAACAAGGCGTACGTTGGGAGTGTGGGGGCGAAAGAGGATGTGAAGGTTGAGACTTTAGCGCGACACTTCCACGAGGCGATTGGGCTGAAGATTGATGCTGTGAATCAGCATATCTACTTGACGGATTTGGGAGGGACGGTATATAGGTTCGATATGGATGGGGGTGGGAAGCGGAAGATTTATCAGACGGATAGTGCTTATTCGGGGATTGCGTTGGCGCATCTGCATTAGTCGACTGGTAGTAATACAACTTCTCACTGAAGATTGTCATAGGTTTTTGTTTGACCTGTGGTGGTCGTCAGTCGATAAGCAATGTATGAAGTGATAGGGGAGGAGGCTTCGGCATGCCCAAGGCATCGTTCCGAGAACCGAGGGTCCAAGCTCCACCACGCAATATCTTCACCAGAACTTCATCGTGGAAAGTGTCACCACCACGCGAGCTCCTCACGTGCCTTCTTCCCTAATTGCTCCCCTTCAACCTTTGTGGTGCCTTACTGCCCCCACTATCGCCATCCCACCTTCCCCAACCCCGCCGCAATGAACACAATTTCCCTACCCCCGCAAATAAAGCGAATCTCAGGCTCCAAACGCTTCCTAGGCATCGTCGTCGGCATAGCAGGCGGTCTGGGCGCAAACGTTCTCCTCGCCTCCAGCGTATCCACCTTCTACACGCGCAACACCAAATTCTTGCCCTACGATACCTCATCGCCCGACCTCGCTACCAACACCTTCCGCGCGCATAACCCTGCTGGCAACCCGCCCACGTGTATAGACCATGCTGTGAAGACGGTGCCATATGGGAAGCTACCGGAGAAGTACTGGGTGAAAGGAAGCGAGGGGAAGATAAGCGTTGATGAGAAGAGGTTGACGATGGACTTTTGTAGGGGCGTGTGGAGTGGTGTTGCGTTTCGAGTACAGAGGCGGATCTTGGAGAGGATGTTTCGCGCGTTACCCGGGCGGGAGAAGCATTTGTGGGATGTGAAGCAATTTGAAAAGAGCGACTATGAGGTTGGGACGGGAATTGTGGATCATTTCGAGGTGGTGGAGCATACAGATGATAAGGTACGCTTCCCCCAATTTCTCACTTTTGCATTGGAATGTGACTAACAGAGTGGTGGGATAGATCGTTGTACGCTGCGGCGACTCCCCCCTCATAACGGACCACCGACCGAATGACGGCCTCTTCTCCATGGAGGTCTCGAAAGACGACGAAGCGCAAATGGCAACGTTCCACCTCAAGTCCATCTTCGTAAATACTACACCAGAGGGCAAGGACTCGGAACCGCAACCGTGGATCCTCCAGTTTGCGCATAGGTGGTACACGAAGCTGTGGATGGAGAGCGCGACGCGGAAGCTGATCAAGGAGGCATGAACAGGTGGAGAGATAGTCTGCAGAAGGACAATAATTTGGAGGTTTACATAGGTTCGTGGAAAGAGCACGAGTGCGGATGGTGTTGTTCATATGCCCCTTTCTTGGTGTACATATAAGGCTTCGCCACTCACTCAAAAGCATGAACCGCATGTAGCTCTATCGCAACCGAAAGAAGATGCGTAAAATCAAGATTTCATCTCAACACGGGTACATACTCGGCACAGTCCTGGGAGGAGCGGTGACGGAATGGTAGTCCTGGTGCCGCAACCCTCAATTGCGCGCTTGATGGTATTATGCGAGAAGGGTGCAGTGCAAAGAGCCCCCTGGGAGATAATAAGGCATATACAAGTGAGATAACCCTGACTGTTCTACTCGATCTGGCTTCTACAACGCACTCGTGACTTTGGACAAGATATGCCCATATCGCATGGCTTCGTCAATTGGTAGCAACACGGATAATCTCAGTCGCGGTACAGCTTGCAAGTTATGAAAGAAAACCTCACTAGGAAAAAAGAAAATATCAGAGACGCAGAACGTCTACATAGGGCGCTAGAAAATAAAATTCTTGCAGCTGACATCTCTGTATGCTCCTCCATTATTTCAAAACCGCATCCCAGAACAATACTCAGCTGAAATCCAACGACATTTCAGGAAGCCATTCGTCGTTCCTGTAGAGACTACCATCGCTGTCCTGTAGCTGATAAATTCGCTTTCCTGACTGTGCCGGGCGGGCACTTGCAACGCGCAGATATTTCAATTGGATCGTCGAATTCGCAATTTGGGCTAGCATCTTCACTTCAATGCCGGCCTAAAATGCTCTTAGGCATCGAGGCCCGCGATCTAGAGATGTACGTGCGAAAGGATCCATTAGCTTGCAGTAGCGTACTCATGTATCTGTATATCCTATTGTGATGAAATCAACGCTATACCTACCTTAGGCTGGCCTCCAAGAATAGATGTAACGCCTGCCAATTGGCTTCTGGAAGTGTCTACAATCACATGCGCAGTTTTTTTGTTTCTATGTTTGTTTCCCAGCAGTGTCCTGCGCCGCCTGAAGGACGCTTTTCTGCCGCTCCCAGCCTACCATAAACGTTAGGATGTATGGCAAGACTACCTGGGTTTTGACACAAGGGCTTCCACCTAGCATGGGTCCGCACCCATGTTGAGCAGCAGCTTCATAATCTGCTTGTGGCCTCTGTCTGAAGCTGCCTGGAGTGCGTTGCTGTACTTTCCGCCCTGTGCGTTGACCTAAGCGCCTGCGTCAAGCAGCAACTGCACCACCTGCTCGTGGCCTCTCCCTGAAGCCACCTGGATTTCGTTGCCATAGTGTCCACCCTGCGCGTTGACTTCGGCGTTCTTCTCAAGCAGCAGCTTCACCACCTGCTCGTGACCTCTATATGAAGTCGCCTGGAGTGCATTGCCATAGCGTCCACCCTGCGCGTTGACGTCGGAGTTCTTCTCAAGCAGCAGCTTCACCATCTGCTCGTGGCCTTCAGATGAAGCTGCCTGGAGTGCGCTGCAGTAGCGTTCGCTCTACGCATCGACCTCAGCGCCGGTGATGGTATTGTTCTGCAGCCTGGCCTTCTTACTGGTGCCATAAAGCTCGCTAGTGGTCATGGCCGTCTCTTCTGCTTTTGAGTCTTGCAAATGTTGCTCTTCAGTCTGGTCATCCTGTGCATACAAGGCGGAAGACGTAGCCCCAGATACTCTAAACTGCGCATTATCAGGCGCTACTGCAAGCGAGACAAATAGGGTGTGAGTCTATATTCCGTCAGTTATGCACATGATAGCCGATTTGATCTAACGTGCCATATCCTTTCTGCCTACGTGGGATCTCTGGTCCAATAGATCCTGGTTCCGTTCCATTTGTCGTAGATGGTCGAGTGAACTCTTGCTTGACGGAAACGCGAGCATCGAGCCCAACCCAGTATCCGGAGTTTGTATATCACCAACACGGTGACGTGGAATAATTGAGCTGGTAGGGGTGCGTATTGGATGCTCAACAAGCTGCCTAGGTATGGCCGTATCAAGTTCTGGTTTTTATTCGTCGTGAAAATGGATAAACGAGGATGTTGTTTCTTCAAGATCGGTCGGAGGTTCAGGATGATTAGATCGACTCTGATCCGCCTGCTGATTCGTTTCGACCCAGAGAGTTGGAACTCCTTCAATGCACCCTCGGATGACACCGGCAACCATGTCTCCCAACTCGCCTCGGACACTTGCTATGATAT
>ML976044.1:46354-63208 GCA_010015635.1 Clathrospora elynae
GGAGAGATAGTCGTTTTGGCTCCGTTGATGTGCGACGTCGGAGCTTTTGAGGTCATCGTATTCGTCAATCAAGTCGGGTCGATATGGTGGGAGAAACAGCGCTATCTCCTGCATGTGTTGCTTGATGTGCCTGCGCAACTCGATTTGAGCTTCCAAGATTTTTGGATTCGGGAACCGCTTTTCGAGAATTTCTGGATAGTCACCACAGAAAGGGCAGCTTCCGAAGATGAATGCACCTTTTCTTTGGCTAGATTCCTTCAGAGCAATCATGGTCGCTTTGGATATTTCGCCACTGGTGTTGACACGATTCTCAAACTCCGTCTCAGTGTAATCCATGTGCGTGCCGTCAGGTTCGTCAACGTGGTATCGCGTAGGAAGGTGACTCTTCATGTGTTCTAGCAGGCCATTGAAAGAATTGGGGACATCGAACGGCGCTTTACAGTCCTCGAATTTGCAGAAGTAGGGTTCGAAATCTTGCATGACGTGCTGGCTTTTGATGGCAAATCAGTACAGCGCATTAAAAGGTAAGATTAGTTGCAACTCACCTCCAACGATCTTTTTCGGCTTCATGGGCACGAAACTCAAGGACGCAGTAAGGGCATTCGAACCTCCCGTTTTTGATCTGCGGTGGTGGGGGAAACCCCGGGTGTTGAAGCGCTATCGATCTCACACTCTCGACTCGTTCCTTTGGTTCCGGCTCGGGAGGTAAATCGTACTTGGTGTTTATAGTTGCCGAAAAAGTGTCAGTTGGTCTTGTGGATAGTTTGAGCCCGAGGCAACCGGCTTTTTCGCTGCCTCTTTTTGGTGCACAGCTGGTGCTTCGTCTTTGCCGTTGCCTTCTTGAGCCACAGAGTCTGATGTGTCGCTTGGAAGTCCGCACACGTCGATAGCACGTTTTATTTGATGTTCCTGTAGATACGCAAATCGAATCCTCCGCCGAGCAAAAGATTCAGCCATCCGTTTTTTGATCTTCTCTGACGCTAACTGATACTGCTCGTTGGCTTTCCAAATTCTGATTTTCTTCAAGCCATCGTATATTTGTTCAGGCTTCTCTTTCCCGCGGTAAACTGCTACTCGTTTACGCCGGTGTTGAGCTTCTGAGGGTTCGATTCGCCTTGCTTGTGCTTGTAGTCGGTCGATGGTGTCCCCGACGTGGTGTCTGACCTCAGCCTCACGCTTTTGCTTTGGTGGTATCAGTCTTTCTGTCTCTTTCTGCATTTGCGAGCCCTCTGAAGAAGAAAGAGACTGGAAAGACAACGACGACTCGCCTGACTCTGAGTTGTCATTGTCATTGTCATGATTGTCCTCCGCATCGCTGATGTGCGTGGTTGCTCCAGACTGATGTCTCAAGTCATCCAGGTCTCGATGTAGTGAACGCAGGAGTTGCAAGAGAATATTGCAGATCTCAGGCACGTCCTTCAGGCGCACATCGATGGATCGTGTCAACCGGTGTGGCCTTGCCTCGGGTGAGGCTTGCCTCCGGTCTGTACAGCTGGTTGCTGATTGCCTCATGTTTCCATCCTATCGTTGTTCACACTGTTTTCCATCTGTTTGTTGTTTGATAGGAGCAGCCTCATATAGGCTCTCTACTGCGATAGACTACGAACGCACATGATTCATCCCAAGTATACCTCTTGAAAGATCGAAGACCTTGGGAATGAATACCTATCTTAGCGCACCACAAGTTGAACTCGGCAGATTGTCTGGAAGCCCAAAACCCGTCAGTATCGCTTTCACCGCTTTCTTCATGCTGTAAGAGGTGTTGAAATTGCTCAAGACAGGCTTGGGCGAGGTGCCTGAGACCGATGGTCTCCTGTGGTTCGGCTTTGGGGTCCATGGCGCCTCTCGACAAGTGATGTCGTCATTGCTCCATAGTTTCAAGGTTGTTTTCGCTTTCGGAAATGCGGTCCAAACTCACACCACAAAACGATATGTCTTCGAGAAAGGAGGATAATCGTGGCCTGGCAGGCCTGCGGGGTCAGACATGATCGATGGACGGCTAATTGGGTGGCAAAAGCCGGACCCCCAACTGCGGCTGAACGTCTCTCAGTCCTCACCAACCCAACCTCGCTTTCAAATCATCCCCACACACCGCGCCGTTGTCTGATTTCTCACGAAGACTACGAATATCAGTGGGTTGAATATGCGCATCCGATATGGTAACTTGAGCTCCTTAGTCGGGTCGTCCCCGCTTTTGTTGCACTCACTAAGGACTACATGACACGCATGGACAACGGACACCAGGATGCGAGGCTAGAAAATGCAGTAGAATGTTACGGAAACCTCGTGAATATTGGACTTGCTATTTATGAGTCTGGTGGAGAGTGGGCTTCAGGGTTAGATGATACCGACATCACCAAGCTTCTATCAGCTTTTGAGACACGGTTCCCAAGGAAAAGGCAATTCCCGACTACCTTCTCTGCGTGGAAGTCTCATGAAGTAGGCTCCTCCATCGCACGAATGACTTATCATTAACTAATGCTGCTATCTCCAGGCCGAAGATGTGGAAACCGGCGATCGTGCACAGTTTCCCCACCTGAATAACCTTGCCAAGTCGATCGAAGTACTCGGCTTGGGTGGATACGACGATTGCTATGAAGTTGGTTCACATTCAGAGAGCCACCGCAAAAAATACTTGGATGTTTTAGTAAACATCTCGCTGTTCCACGGGAGCGAGAAGGGCGACCCAGACAAACGCAAAAGGTTTCTCAAACAAGTTCGGATAGCTGCGAAGCACCTGTTAAATGTCTACTACAAAGACGAGTCTAGGCATGATTTCGAGGGTCTTACCTTAAGCCAACATCCCAGTCACGGAGCAAAATTCCTTGCTGATAAAGTCTACGATACTTTGGAGCGGCACTGGAAATGTGAATGCCCTCAAGGAGCTGCAAGACCACCCGGATCAAGAGAAGCCCGACCTAGCCTGACTAAGCATCGTCAGTTCATACCAAAGGCACTGGGAGGCATGACGCATACTCCTGCGAGATTCGAGGTCCTGCTACCGGTTTGCAAGGATAGCATTGAGTGGAAAATAACACATGTTGAGGTAAAGAGCGTTGAGTAAGATCCACCCGACAGAAAATCTAACACATCAAGAGTTCTTGCCTATTCCTAGATCTTCCGTTGCTACAACGCCCTCGCGACAAGCGATCCATCTCGACCTGTGTCAGTACCTTCGCAAGAGCGGTCGCATGGCACAGGAGCATTTCTTGATCGAGAACGATAAATTTTGGCATCTGAAAGCCGAGTTACTGGGGAATACTGATGGTTACACGTCAATGGAGCCACTGTGCCAGCTCCTAGGGGATGGGATTCAGATCTCTTATATATCGAAGTGCAATCCGCGAGAACAGCTGCTCCTTTGCTACGTACTGGCAAACTCGATGCTCTACCTGTACCCGAGCTCCTGGTTCACATTCGAGTGGACAAGCAGTACAGTGTATTTCGTTCGCCGTTCGAGAGCCTCCACATCGCCAGCTCTGGCGTATCCTTATGTGTCCGTGCAGTTGCAGGATCCAGGCACGTCGAAGAGTCCGCCAGATCGCCACCGCCCACATTCTCATCCCGCCGTTCTTGCTTTTGGGATCATGTTTCTTGAGATTGTTACAGGCGTCAGATTTATGAGAACTCAGGAGGGCACCCGGACGGAGCAATACAACGAAGATAATGCCAAGGCATGGCAGATCTTCAAAGCCTTGGAACAGAAAGAACGACGCAGTCGCGCAACGCAGACGCCATCTGGCTTGCGTGAGGCTATTCGCGCATGTCTGAAGCTTGAGCTGCCTGCAAGTTTTCCAAGCAATCAACTATCCGAAGAAGGCCCAATAAGACACTAAATCCTATTGCGCATCGTGTATCCTTTGGTACGAGAGCTCCAAGACGGATAAAAAGTCTCTTTGAAGGACCTCCACAATACTGGAATACCCGACATGAAGAATGAGCAGGTGGATGGCTTCGGCGGCCTGAAAACACTCAGCCGCCAGGCGACCGTATCTACTGAGAAGACGTTTTATATCAAACAGGGCAGTATGACTTCATTAAGCACCAAAGAGACGACATCATTCACAGAGCGTCGCGAAGCTTGCCTCTACCGGGAACTAGGGCTAAGATATCTAGGGTTAAAGCTGCCTTGAGATGGTTTGAGTGGCATAACGACGCGCTCGCTCGTATAACCGGCTTGCGAAACTCGAAGATTTCAGATACTCAAAGGGTGAAGATCGCCATATTAGACAGCGGTATTGAGCTATCCCAAGATAACAAAGACTTGTACGACACTGAGCCGAAGATCGCATACCGGAGCTGGGTTGATCAAGACACTGAATGGAAAGACGATGCCGGCCATGGCAGGCACCTCGCAGTCCTGCTTAGGAAGCTCGCGCCAAATGCTGCCATCCATGTCGTAAGGGTTTTCAAAAAGAAGCCAACAAAGAACTCGGCAAGCAATATTGCAAAGGTAAAACAATTCAGGGATCTCACTATCATGTAGACACGGTTAACAACCTCTAGGCCATCAGGTACGTAGTAGACGAGGGGAAAGTGGATATGATCGTCATGTCCTTTGGCTTCGGCGAAGAACATGAGCAGCTCGACAATGCAATTAAACACGCAGCTGCCAAAAGAGTGCTCATGTTCGCTGCCGCATCTAACGATGGAAAGATTCGCCCCGATAGAGTCGCATGGCCAGCACAAGACAATAATGTTATTTGTATACACTCCGCAGAACGGATTCGGTACACCATCCACATTCACACCAGATCCACAGGACAGCATGAGAATTATGGTACTAGGAGAATGCGTTAACTCAGCATGGTCCTCCCAGCTCAAATCTGACAATGATCACAATCCCATGAGTGGAACTTTTTGTGCTACACCCATCGCGGCTGGAATAGCAGCACTCATCCTGGATTATGCCAGAGGGTTTCTCACGCACGAAGAATGGGAGAGGCTTCGTCGCGTGAGCTCGATGCGGCGGATTTTCGAACGCATGAAGGATTCTCGATCGCGCAGTGAGTATTGGTGGATTAAGTACTGGGCGTGGTTTGACCCCAATCGGGACGAAGGTTGGATACAAGGCGAGATCAGAGGCGCGCTCTAAGATCGAGGCATCTATGGCGGTTCATCCAGCACTTCTCGCGTCACAACCCTCAGCTCAATGCTGTCAAAACTGCAGGTATGGTGTTGCGAAACTTCAGCCGTAGCTCATGGAGCTACTATCTAGCTCCATGCATATTGAGGGGGCAAAGACGCCACAATCAACAGCTGTACGCGCAGCTCTCCACATTCAGCCAAAAACTCCAAGCACTGCCACCCCACACTAGAGGCTGCTCATCAGCGCAACTCAAGTCAACTCTTTACACAACATCTTTCCTACTCACAAATCATCAACTATCAAAGAAATTAAATTGCGACAAACAATCCAGTCGAACAGCCATGCCGAAGCTCTACTACTTCCAAGCTCCCACCTTCACCATCAACCTCAAAAGCGCCACATCCCCAAAATTAGGCAGCATCTTCTCCAGCGTCGAGCGCTTAACTGCACCTCTCAACCAATACGAAAACCTCTAGATTCCAACAGATCTCACAAACCAAAGCGCAAGCACCAATTTCAGCGAGACGCGCGCGAAAGGCTTTACTGAATCCGTAGGACTCAATGCCACCGTAGCGCAGGGGATCGCTGGAACTGCTGAAGTTGTGTACGCGTTTTCTAGGGATAAGAAGAATGCGTATTATTGTGAGCTACTCGAGACGCTGGAGTTTGAACCCACGAGAGAGTTTGTGAAAGACAGTATCGTCGCATCGCAGCATGTCCAAACCACACTTTCGAACGCACTGCCGGGACGAAAAAGAGTGTACATGATTACCGGACCCAAGATCGCCACAGGATTCAGCACCACGACTACCAAAGAAACACAGCATGGCCCGACGCTCAAGGTTGGCGTCGATGCAACGGCCTTTGGCGTCCCAGCAGAAGCTAGTCCGGAAGTTGAGTTGGGGACCACTAATGCCAGGACTGTGTCCGAGGGGCGGAGTTTGAACAAGATTGTGTTTGCGTATCGGGTTGTGAGAATCAGGGTCAAGAGGGATGGAGAAGCGAAGTGGAAGCATAAGGATGGTGGAAAGTATGCTGCTGATGATGAAGATAGTGAGGAGGATGAGGAGCCTTGGGAGCTTGATCCGTTAGATGAAAAGGAGGTAGAGAAGGACTTTCCGCAGTCAGTGCTTGTAGAAATTGTGAATGTGGCAAACTTTGTGGAAACGCATTAAGTATTCTCCAAGAATTCGGTCATCTGCGCGCAAAGGCGCGGCTCCGAGCCGCTCGTCACCGATTTGGTGCATCTCAAATTGTGCCTTCAGCGCCCCACGAACTATACTGTAGTAGAGCGTCGTATGTCTGAAGAAACGTGTGCTTCATGCAGTCCTAGTTAGTTATGTGTAGTGTTGTCTTGCTACTCCTAAACGCCGTTTAACAATTGCCCTTTCGCTTAGCCTAAGCACTCCTTGGCTGGCTTATCCTACGTCGTTCGACCACAATACATCCGGCAATCTATAGGCTTAGGATATAGTAACAATATGTTGTTTGTATTTAAAAGTTCGTGAGGAAATCGCTAACTACGAACGCCGTCGTTCACACGGGCCTTGGCGGAGATGAATGCGGGGCTATGACGAAGAACAACGTCATAAGCCACCGCATGTACATGTGAAGAAGTCCACAACACAGCCACCTCTTTCCTATCCATCAAAAGCGATCTACAAACCTATCGATTGATCTCCCCAGATCAACATAAGAAATAAACCCACAACCATTAACCTGCTACCCCACCCAAACTCCCAAAATGTCAGTCTTCCGCCCCTCCGCCTGCGCCCTCATAACAGGCGGCGCATCCGGCGTCGGCTACGCTGTTGCACAACTCTGTCTCAAGCACTCTATGCGCGTCACAATCGCCGACTTCTCCCAATCCAATCTCGACCACGCTAAAGCCACGCTCAAAGGCGACGTCACGTGTCTCCAAGCCGACGTCGGCGACCGCGCCGCCTGGAAGATGTTATTGGAAAAAGTAGGCGAGGTAGACTTTTTGATGCTGAATGCGGGCGTGACTGGGAAGGGGAGTTGGGGAGATGAAGAGTACTTCGACAAGGTATGTTTGCTATATATTTGACACGATCAAGTCCGGATCGGACCAGAACCATCTCGACTTTCGCACTAAACTAACAAACCCACTAAGATCCTCCATACAAACCTCAACGGCGTGATAAACGGACTAAACGCCTACGTCCCTTCCTTCCAAGCCCGCTCCTCCTCCTCCTCCTCTCCACCCTCTGCCATTGTGATAACGGGGAGCAAACAAGGCATAACCAACCCCCCCGGAAACCCCGCCTACAACGCCAGCAAAGCAGCCGTGAAAGCCCTCGCCGAGCATCTGAGCTACGATCTCCGCGACACGAATATTGGTGTGCATTTACTAGTCCCAGGGTGGACGTTTACAGGCCTTGTAAGTCCCCATTCCCTTCCTTCCCCCCCTTCACCTTTCCCATGTCCACCCACCAACCACATCCCATCCTCCACACCGCGCAAGCTAATCCTCCACCCCTCCTTTTCTTTAGTCAGGCAACGTCCCCGGCGCCTCCACCGCCTCCAAGCCCTCAGGTGCATGGTCAGCCACCCAAGTAGCAGACTACATGTACACCAAGATGAGCGATGGGAAATTCTACATCCTCTGCCCGGACAACGAAGTCGACGAGGCCATGGACAAGAAACGCATGCTGTGGAGTGTGGGCGATGCCGTGAATGAGCGGCCGCCGTTGACGCGGTGGAGAGATGAGTTCAAGGACGAGGCTGAGGCGTGGATGGCGAAGCAGGATGTTTAGTGTGGTTTTAAGGCTTACGGGGAGCCGAGGCAGGTTCAGAAGAAGAGGAAGAACGGGTGGTAGACTTATCGATGACATGGTTAGGGGTGGGGTGGGATTAATGGATTGAGGAGGGATTAATGGATTGAGGAGGGATTAATGGATTGAGGAGGGATTAATGGACTGAGGAGGGATTAATGGATTGAGGAGGGTTGAGGGTGCTATGTTACTGTTTACATGTGACTTGCCCATCTTCTCTTACCTGTGGATAATCAAATGGGTTGCCAACTTCTGTTTATTACGCCTTCACAACACCAGCAAGCGTACCTAAATTCTCGGCCGCAGTCTCAAACCTCTCCACACCTGGTCTCCCGACTCTCTCCTTCCCATCTTCTTCCCCAACCTCCTCTGGCACACCACCGTTAAAGAACCCCGACCCCGCAGCGTAAAACCGCTCAACACCTGGCCTCTCCTCCCTCAAACTCTCTTCATTCACACTCTCCCCAACCCTACCCCCAAAAGAACCGAGCTGCTTCTCCTCCTCCGTCTCAACAGCCGGCGGCGTCCTTATCCCCACACTCTGCAGTGTAAGTGTACTAGCATTGACGTCCATGCCCCCCGGTCCATCGACTTTCAGGCTAAACGGATATGCCACGCCACCCTTGGTCGGCCGCGTGCTGAGTGTATCGGTCGCCGGAATCAGAGTAACAGGGGATGTTGGATTGTCTGAAACGACAATGCCCGGTCGAGGGCTACTGAATTCGCTGATTGGGGATGCGAGGGGCGAGCCTGAGCGCTCCGGGGCAATGGTTGTAGCTTCTGCGAAACCTGGGATAGGGGGCGCGAGGGAGGTTATCTTGGAGAGGTCGTCCATTGGGAGGCCGGTTTGGCCTTCATCTGTTACGGCGGCGTGGCGGGAGTAAGAGTGTGAGCGGGCAGCGAGCGTACTGCTCTGTGTGGGTTTGCTTTCTGCTGCGCCGTCTGTTGATGGATGGTCAGGCGCTTCTACCGTTTTCGAGGGCTCGGTTTGGTCGGTGGTCTGGTCGGCTTTCTTTTCACGCACGATCTGCGATGGGTTAGCTGTATATACGGTGCGTGGCTGGCGAGCGTACTTACCGTCGCCTCGTCGTGCTTGCTGCCCCAGCCGGACCACATTGCCATACCCCAACTCTTCTTCTTCGCTTTCTCCGCCTTCATACCTTTGACTCTCCTTCCAGCCAGTGCAGTAGGCGGTGGCACTTCCCCGGCAAAGCCTTCGAAGCCCTTTTTCATATCCTTGATCCTCTGCTTCTGGATCTTGATCTTCTGCTTAGCAAACTTGTGGTTGCACTGCTGTTGCGCATTCATCCACTTGCTCACTGGACCCTTTTTAGGCACACCAACATGAGCAATTGGAAGATTGAGAGCCACGAGCTCTTCTTTTGCTGCAAGTGGGTAGATCCGTCCATGTCTGTCAATGCGTTGGCGGATCATGTGGTGCTCGAATGGGGGAAGCGGGTCGCCTGCTCTACCAACACGCGGCTCTGCCCTGTCTTTCTTTTCAGGCTTCGTACCGCCAGTTTGGGGTAGGTTCTGGGCCTTCAACTCCCTTGCATCATCAGACGATGAACCGGAGCCAGGCTTGTCCGACTCGGACGAAGAACTCGAGTCACTGCTCATGAACGAGATGTCGTCATCGTCGAGGATGTCAATGGACTTCTTCTGAGCTCGCGCAAGCGCCCATGCGCCGAACTGGGCGATACTGCGGTACATGTGCTTCGCTGGTCGCGTGAAACTTAGAGTTGGACACACATGGCAGAGGTCGTCCCAGACCTGGAGTTGAACACTAGTGGGCCTATAGCTGGCCGCTTGAGCCTGAATGTCTTCGGTGGTTTGGTTGTTTGACGGAGGTGGTAGATACGCTAACGGTTGCGCGGCCTTGTGGGCTATGTAGATCTGCTCATCTCGAAGCAGCTCACCGCCACCAGTTTGGATCAGTAACGGTGGCAGCCCGCCAAGCGTAGGCTGTAGGGCCGGTGATACGAGTGGGTGCGTCAAAAGGTGATTCGCGGCGTACATCTGGATCTGGTCCTTGATCTCGACGCGCACATTATCTAGCTGTACAGATAGCGTGCTCTTTGGGCCAATGCTGTATTTTCCGTCCTGGGAGACCCATGTGTTCGCCTCTTGGCTTGTTGCGGAGGGGTCCAGGAGGTCATGCGCAGCTGGTTGGTCCGCAGAGACGAGTGAGTATCCTCGCACACGGTCTTCCCTTTCCTCCTTTTGTGTTGCACGCTCTTCTTTCCTGTCTTTGGATGTCGATACTCGTGGGGATTTGGTAGTCTTCCGTTTCGGGCTACGAGAGTCTTTCTCGAGTTCAAGCATGTCGTCTGCGTTGGGAGGTGCTGAACTATTGTCAGCAAGCGATTCCAGCCAAAAGAAGGGTCCGACTTACGCCAGCTGACGCTCGGCTTGTGAATGAAGCCATGCGCCGGGATGTAATCCAGCTTGCCGTCTCCCCCAAGACTGGGGAAGCTGTGTGTCAGGTCCACCCATGGGCTAATCAGAATGGCGCCTGCCGGCAGAGGTATGCCCTGATCTCGTAGTGTCACTAACATGCTCAGAACCATGCCGCCACCCGCCGAGTCGCCGGCGAGGATGATGGTCGTGGGGTCGTGCTTCTCTTCGAGGAGGTAGAGGTATGCGGCCAGGCCTGGAGCAATCAGCGTCACGTTCCTCTGGAAGTGTGCAAGTACCCACAATCATGTAAGCCGCACGGGAAGGGAAACTGCGGCGCCAGCCTGTATTTTGGCGCCAGCACTCTCGCTTTGAGTTTCCGCGCATGCCTCTGCATCTGGTAGCGGTGCTCGTCGACACTGCCGAAGAAGTATGCACCGCCATGAACGTACAGCATAATGCGGTCTCCTTTGGCGATGGCTAGCTGTTTCCTCGCGTCGTGGTCCTTGCGCATCTCGATCCACTCAGCCTTCAGCGTGGTGCCCTCGCGCCTCCACTGCCACCACGTCTTCCCGCCCACGGCCTTGATGCCCTCGGGACCCAGTTGCGCATTTATGTACTCGGCGGACCGCTGCAACTGGCTATTTGATATCTCCACCACGTTCACGTGCACCCAACGCGGTACGGGGACCCATTGCGACGTAAACGCCTGCAGCTCATCGACGGTATGGAAGGACGCGTAGTGGAGGAAGCGGCGGATGAGCTCGAGGCCCTCGTGGTACGAGATGTGTGCGGTTGGCTTCTGTGCAAGCGGCCGGCGATTGAGGTAATGCGAGAGGTATGTGTGTATAACCGTAGGCGTCACGGCTGCGCCCACGGAAATGGTATTGACAGGCATCGGAGATGGCTTCTGATGCGCCCAACTTTGGTCGCGTGATGTCTTTGGGGTACTTCAAAAGACCAGACAAGGCCATTCAGAGCGCATGATAAACATAGAAAAATTAAGGAGCAGCGAAACTTGATCAGGGGTCGCTTGCGTGAGAAGGGGAAGAGTGGAGAACCATCCCCGGATCTTCGTTCGTTACAATTCGCAACGGGGCTTGCCGAGCCCAGGCCCACCCGCTACGTCATCATCGAGACCCTTTTTGAACTTAATTATGCGAAAATAAAAACACTGCGCATCGCCAAGATATGGCCTCTTACGTGTGAAAGTTGTGCATGAGTCCAAGGGACAATCATCATGATGCATGTGATCTATATGTCCTTCCAAGCTGAGGTACTGCAAGTCGTCTTCAACATTGCAAATCTCGGCTGCGCTGTAAGTACGACGTTCAGTCTCCCCATACTCTGCATCGCTACATCACAAATTCACTGACGTTGCATGGCACCCCCCAATCCAGAATACCCACCTTTCTACAAATTTCCTCTAACATTCGAGCGTGCTTTGCCTGCTTTGCAATCAACATCCCCATACTAGGCTCCTCGTACAGCCTCCTGCTGAACACCCTCTTTGACCTAGTAACAACTCCAAGCATAAAGCCCTTCTTATCCATATTATAGATTTGACTAGGCTTAACATTGTACTAATGAAGTTTGTTGCACAGAAGCTTAAAATAGAGACCATACTTTAGCTTTGAGTTGGCCTAGTGACGTGATTGATCAATACCTATCACCCACCTTGAGATTAGATCCACCTGGTATTGTTAGATAAATTGATCAACCCAGTATACACCAAGCTCAGATTTGGCTATCTGTGAGGCAAAATTCCGTATCATGGCCCTGGTAGGTGCTAGGCCACGTCCTGTGAGCCTCTCAATATATTGTACAAGCTCCTGCTCTTGGTGTGGGTAGAGGGCCTGTTGATTTGCTGCCTTGGTGCTGCATGACGTTGAGACAAGCTGGTGTCTTTGCGCAAGCATTGTACAGTTACAACCATATATCTTTTCAGCCTGTCAATAGCTAAGTTGTTCTCCGGGCTTCAGCGATTCAAGAGATGCAAGTGAAGCCTCAATTGGATCCATATTGGTGGAGTTATCATGTGTTGAAGTTTGATGGTTGTCATGGTGGGGTGGCTCGCCACGCCATCCGGCTCGTCACGTCGTCAACCTCGGTAGCGATCCGATCCTCGATGGCGCCCACGGTCTGATCTTTCCACAGCTCCGCCGCAAATAGCTCCGACTCAGCGTGCCGCTCCTCTGAACGAACCCTTTCCACGCGCTTCTACTTCTTTACATGAACAAAATACGCGGTATCATCGAAATCGTCTGAGACGTCGGTCAGGAACTGGTGACTATAGTAGGGATGATTAGGGCAGAGCCGGGCAGGATTGATTTGCGCGGTAGTATCAGGCATATGACGCGATCAGCGGTCTGCCCGTTTGCGGAGGGGTGGCGGTGTCGTAATATCGTCCCTTGCCCGGAAGGATATCCGTGTCAACTTCCATGGTCATGCGATTGGCTTAAGGCCAGGTGTCGGGTTCTTATCGGAGATGGAAGCAGCAGAATAGGGTTGAAGAGGAAGAGGAGAAGATCGGAAATTTTCGAAGAGGTGCTGCAGAGTTGGGGAGCAAGGGATTGCGCTTATAAATATTTCCCATGTTGCATTGAGAGGCAGTACCGCTGTGAGAAAAGGGCGCCGTCGAAGTTTAAGGGTGGCACATCTCGCAACGCTGCAAATCATGGTACAAAGCCATTCATCTGACGAATTGCATCGTGTCCCAAAGAACAAGCAGCAACCTGGTATGAGGGGCCAAAGAAGGGCGTAGTACAGTTTATGCGATGGGAAAAACAACACGAGCTGCGTACGCCAGACAATGGAGTGCGGAGTTCCGTGAGGCTCAGGATTTCATTGCAGTATGTCTGCAGTTGTGGGCCAAGCAGTGACGCTCTTCGGTCGAGCACTTCGGTGTCAAGAACTGGTGGGGTGAGTCAGCTGCGGCTACTCAGCGTTAACGTAACGCCGTTCGATACTAGAACGATCATGCGACTTACTGTCTGCCACGGACAGAACAGAAGCGCCGTTTCGGCGGCGGCTGGATCACACAAGCGAGCGTTTGCCAACGCATGCATATGTACGTTTGAGCCTTGACGCGCCCGCGTCTATCAAGCCTGTATCGGCTCGCATCAGTACTCTGCATTTCAACCAACCGCAAGTCAACCTCTCGTGCTGTCACAATATTTCCCGCTGTCGAACGTTATCTGTACATCTATCGGGCCGGTACGTGGAGGCTAAAATCGCATTCCCAGGGCCCCCAAGTCGGAACCGTGACTTCTTTGAGGATGCGGAATAAGAAATAACTAGAAAATAATATGCACTTACGAGGGAACATGTGGCCTGCGGCATACCACACTAGACTACGGTTTTTCACCGACCTCATGCATAATGCACGCTGTGCATCCTTCCTGGAGTCCGAAGGTTTGCCCAGACGGCCGATAATCATTCCAGTTCTTACAAACGCTATACCTAGACGTGCTAGGAATCTCTCACAGTTTTCAAAGAGATGTCAAGGTGTGAGAGACTAGCCCACTTGGCTGCGTCTTAAACTACTACTCTCTCTTCTCCACCTGCAAACGCTCCCATACAGTCTCAAAGCTTCAACATCTAATTCCAAGACTACAAAACTCATCCCAGCAGCAACTGCTAAGCTAAAAGGACGGAACTTCAACGACTCTTACATTTCGCATCATGAGAGCAGAACATCAGTCTACCCTTCTTGGGTTAGCCACAGAGGTTCAGCAGTTGACTACCCAGATCGTCAATGATCTGACCGCGAAGAACATCTCAGAGCCTTCTTTCAAGACCGATTCCGAGACTGTCCCAGAGAACCCAGAGCAGATTGACTTGCGTGCCCGCCTAAACGATGCTGCCCGAGACCTGCTACGTTTGGTTAATGGTCCCAGGAACGACGCGCGTACTTTTGTGTGCTACCTATACGACCTAGCAGCCTGGCAGGTAGCATGCGAATTCAACTTCTTCGAAGCTATCCCAGAGGATGGAGTAGCGAGCATCAAAGAGATAGCCGAGAAGGCTGGTATGGATGAGGATCGTGTTGGCCGCTTTTTGCGAATGCTGGCTTCCGACAGAGTTTTCGAAGAAGTCGAGAAAGACATGTTCAAACACACATCAAGAAGTGTTCTCTACTTGAAGGACAAGCAATGGCGAGATGTGATGCACTATCAGTATGTTCGACCTTCTGCGTTGCAAGTACACTGATGCTCACTCGGATCGCAGGTTGGACGAGTTCTTCAAAGCAGCCTCAGAGACCTCGGCAAGCATCAAGGAATCGCCCAAGGTCACTGACGGGCAGAGAAATGCGTTTGTGACGAGGCATGGCACAGATCTTTTCCAATTCTACAAGCAGGACGCATCGCGAGCAGCTCGCTTTGCAAGCGCAATGGCTGGTGTCTCCAGACGTACGATCTCCCAAACCCGCAGTGAAAACATATGACTGACAATCGAAGTTGAGAGGCATTTCGAAAGCCTTAAAGAGAGCTTCCCATGGGATCAGATCAGTGGACGCAAAGTCATCGACGTCGGAGGCGGAAGTGGTCATATGAGCGTGTCGCTTGCTCGGGTAAGACAAAACTAACCACTGAACACTGAACACTCAACATGAACTCTACTGACACATGTTGAAGACCTTCCCCAACTTGGAATTCATCGTTCAAGACTCACTGACCATGATTTCATCGGCATCGCAAAACGACTTTTCTGATCTCAACGGCCGAGTGACATTTATGCCACACGACTTCTTCACGACCCAACCGGTATCAGGCGCAGCAGCGTACCTTCTACGGTACATCACGCACAATTGGAGTGACGAAGATTGTATTCGTATTTTCAGAGCACTCGTCCCTGCTTTGGAGAAGAGCCCTGCCGGCACACCACTACTGATCAACGATGTGGTGCTCCCAGCGCTTGGGGAAGCGTCCAGATATCACGATAACCGCATGCGCCAGGTGGATATCATGATGATGTTAGTCCTTGGGGCAAAGCAGAGAACGGAGGAGCAGTTCCGGCGTCTACTCTCAGACGCAGACCCTCGCTTCAAGGTAAGATCACCAGTCAGGCCTAAAATATCAGTAAAAATACTGACGTCCCCTGCAGATCAGAGCTATTCACAACAAAGGCAATATGAGTCTTATAGAAGCGTATCTGGCATCAGACGGCGTTGACCAAGACGAGGGCGCGGCTGTCAAGAAAGGCTTGGAGACTGCATCAGCTGCAGACCAGCCGCAAGAGGATTCAAGCATGCAGAAGCGGACCGGGTCTCGCATGTGAAGAAATGTGTCAACGCGGCTATAAATATTTGCTTTCGGGTGGATCAAGATTGAATATTACACCTGCTTGGTCGAACCAATTATCGACCTGGTTCGTGGACATACAGTCGATTGAATGCTTTCATAGATTCGGATGTAGAACGTTTCGTTCGGTTACCTGCCTTATTCGGAGCACCCCCACAAGCGTTTGCTGTGGGGGGGAAATATAATAGCTGCATTGGCCCCTCATTTCTAACACGGCCCAGACCACCCCAGACGTTCTTCACCCTTGCTTTACGGGCTTTCGCATTTAGGGGCCGCAGTAACGCCATAAAACGCAGGAACATCGCGCCTACACGAAATGTTCACCGATGATGGCAGCCGCGTTTTCATTTCAAGGGTACAGCGCTTGCCCCTCATCTCTGCCACTCTAGAACGCACATGAGACACCTTCGTTTCGTTGCTTGCAACTGCAGGCTAACCTCCACTGACTCTTAGGATTAAAAATAGTGAATGACGTAAATGGAGCATAAATGAAGGTGATAGAAGGTGCTTGAAGGTTGAGCTGTGAGGTATTTGCGGCAGGAATCAGAGGTATAGGTGTACGCTTGCATTAAGACGAATCCTTAAGGAGTCATCCGGGCTCCGTAAGGGAATACATACTAGTACAGCATGCGGCCTAACCTAGGTCGGGCCATTGTAGCTTCATACCGTAGCGCGCCTTGCGGGTCTGTTGATTTATTTAGCGAAGGATCTCAGGGGTAGTCATACATTTGAATGAATGTCAACCCCTGATATCACTTCGTCATATGATTAACTCCGTCATGCTGACGACTCTTGTCATTGTGTTAGAGTCGAGATGGACTCACACATAACATAGAGAGGCTAAGAGAACATAGAGGATAGATAACAACAGCGTCAAGAGATCAAGCCCTCGTCAGAGGGTTGCTAAAACTGGCGCTCTCTCACTCTTGGCAGGACTTGGCACCTCTCGGTAGAAGCCCTAGAGGGTGAATGTTCCACCCACAGGCCTGCAACCCGTGCCATAGGGTGCAGAACGCTAAGAAACATGATAAGATGCTGCCCTCCGCCTCTACAGGTAGGCTATTCCTGTGAACGTACACTTCTCGGTGCTTCTGCTAAACCAAACTCTCACAATCCCTTGTCATCCAATCTACCCGGTCATCCTTATGAAATGCTGTCATCAATAAAATGCTTTAACACTTGGCATGCATTTCGCAAGTTATCACTTCTCAACATATATTAGCTTGTGATATGCTTGCGAAAAGGGCACCTAAGCATATCACGACCTCCG
>ML976044.1:63218-155897 GCA_010015635.1 Clathrospora elynae
CTTCCTTATCATCCAATCTACCCGGTCATCCTTATGAAATGCTGTCATCCATAAAATGCTTTAACATTTGGCATGCATTTCGCAAGTTATCACTTCTCAACATATATTAGCTTGTGATATGCTTGCGAGAAGGGCACCTAAGCATATCACGACCTTCGCAAAGCGCGCTACGATAGGTTTCCCGTGGGATGAGCCGTGAGGTTGGTGGCTGGGATACTGTGACAAGAGTCAAGAGAGCATCGACAGAGCCAAGAGGAACCGGTCCGATAGCAACAAGGATGACCGTAGTTTAGTAACAGAAAATAATGTACCTATATGCATCCCTCACCGCTCGTGTGCTGCCTTCGGAGCGGGACGTTTGCCGTATCGTGTTAGGGTGAACTTTGGGTGAGTAAGCGAGAATCCTGATAGGCCGCCATTAGTGCCCATTTGCAAGCACGAGTTCATGGTATCAAGATACGTCGCGGATCGAAGATATGCAGCAAAGGAAAGAGGACTTACCAACTAAAAGTCACCACATATCATCGGAGACAGGCGCGGCCCGATTTGTGTATTCACGGCATTAAAGGGGCGCTGCACCTGCATATTCCTAAGCGTTGTATTATTTTCTAACTAACATAGGTCAGTGCTCCGCAGATAGCTTGGTTTCCGTACCTACCCAAGGAACAGCATTCGTCGATACCACTGGACATCCATCACCGCGGCAGCGACAGCTGGTAAATGCAGGGCTTGGAAGCATGCCAGGATATCTTTCCACTTATCTTCGGTCCAACCAGGCGGGTTCCCGATTACTCCTGAACATGCAGGTTATGTGCGCGAAGGTGGCACTACTGATACTAGTCTGAGCCTCATGTACGAGCAGGGACTTGTCCATCGGCGGTAAATGGGTTACCGACAGTTTATGGACGGGGTGTTCACTGGCCTGAGTTTGTTACAGACGGCGCCTCGCTTGATATCAAGCGCGTCACGCGTCACTAGTAGCCATGCTAAGCAGACAGGTGGTAAAAGATCAATGAGCAGTCTATCACCCGCATGGATCGTCACACAGGTCTAGCTATTTGTGTTGACTAGCTCTTTCATATGTATATCTCCCTCGCGGAGCTACTCTCTAAGCTGGCTAGTCCTCCACCCAGCTAGTCTCTTACCTGTTTAGCTTTCTCACATGGCTAAACGCATCCGTCTAGCTATGTATGAACTTGACGGAAATCTTAACCTTTTATCATAGATCTTGAGGTCTTCTTGAGCTATCTCCTCGAACTACCTTCTCGCACTATCTTTTCGATCTACGAGCATACATTCGAATCGTTACAACACCCCCGCATCAATGGCTTGCGAAGACCCCAAGCCGATGCCTATCGCCGTCATAGGCTTTGGGTGTAGGTTTCCAGGCGATGCTACAAGTGGCGAGAAGCTATGGGACTTATTAGTCGAGAAGAAGTCTGCACGAACCGAAGTGCCTCCAGACCGTTATAATGTTGACGCATTCTACAATCCCGATGGGGACCGCTTTGGAACGGTAGGTTACATTATCTCCATATGGATCGTTCCGACTAACTCAGAACTCAGTGCAACAACCGCGGTGGACACTACCTCACAGAAGACGTATCCTTGTTCGATGCGCCATTCTTCTCTATATCACCGGCCGAAGCCATGGCCATGGATCCGATGCAGCGACTACTGCTTGAGGTAACATATGAGGCACTAGAGAACTCGGGTACACCATTGTCAAATGTTTCGGGTTCCAGAACATCATGTTATGTGGGATGCTTCACCAAAGACTACGAGGAGATGCAACGACGAGACATGGAACTGGCGCCTAAATACCAGTCAACGGGCGCATCTCAAACGATGCTATCCAATCGACTCAGCTACTTCTTCAATCTAAAGGGGCCGAGCGTGAGCATAGATACAGCCTGTAGTAGTGGGCTTGTTGCTGTGCATCTGGCCTGCCAAAGTCTGCGAACAGGCGAGACCACAATGGCAATTGCTGGAGGGAGTAACCTCATTCTGAGCCCCGATATCCAGATCGAGATGAGTGACATGCACTTTTTGGGCGCGGACTCAATCTCCTACGCCTTCGACGAACGGGCCAATGGCTACGCACGAGGGGAAGGTGTTGGCGCAATCATACTGAAGCCATTGGATCTTGCTTTGCGCGACAACGATCCGGTTCGAGCTATAATTCGAGGAACAGCCGCAAGCTCTGATGGCCGGACGCCAGGTATTACCATGCCTTCGAAGGATGCGCAAATCGATCTTATACGGTCTGCATACCGAGCTGCGGCGCTCGACGTAAGCGAGACTGGATATTTCGAAGCCCATGGAACCGGCACGGCGGCAGGAGATCCAATCGAAAGTGGCGCGATTGGCGAGGTATTCGCAGCGAGTCGTCCCTGTCGCAATCTTGCAGTGAACGGTGAAACGATACCGCTTTCTATTGGCTCAGTCAAAACCAACATGGGTCAGTAAACTGCAACGTACAAGCTCCATATGAAATATACACTAACTCCGTTACCACAGGTCACTTGGAAGGAGCAAGCGGTATTGCTGGAATGATCAAGGCTATTCTCAGCGTGGAGAAAGGCATTGTTGCACCAAACATCTGGTTCCAGCGTGGAAACCCAGCTATCGACTTCGAAAAGTGGTGTATAGAAGTTCCCACAGAGGCAAAAGAGTGGCCTCTGGAAGGACTGCGACGCGCCAGCGTGAACTCATTCGGATACGGAGGAACAAATGCGCATGTCATTCTTGATGATGCGTATAACTTCCTCCAGCGGTATCGCCGCTCTAATGGCCACAACAGAAAGGACTCGGTGTTCGTAATTCCTGTTAGCGACATATCTTTCAGCGCAATTCCAAGATCTCGTGTCTTCCTACTTTCCGCAAACGATGAGCGCAGCCTAAATCAGATGGGTGAGACACTAGCAGAGTATCTTCAAGCACAAAACGTCATGAACGAAGAGGATCTCCTGGATAACCTGGCATACACACTCGGCGAACGTCGCTCACGCTTCCCTTACAGCGCAACAGTAGTCGCAGCAGACAAATCTGACTTGGAAAGCATACTAAGAAAGCCGCTTCCACTCTCTAGTAGTAGCACGTCACCTCCACGAATCAGTTTCATATTTACCGGACAAGGGGCTCAATGGTGGGGTATGGGAAGGGAGCTACTTCATTACCCCGTATTCAAGAAAAGTCTGCGGCAATGCGAGACCGTCATCAAGAGCTTAGGTGCTGACTGGTCTTTGATGGAAGAACTCCTCAAGGACAAATCCACATCACGAGTGAACGAGGCGACATTCAGCCAGCCACTCTGTACTGCGCTCCAGGTTGCTCTCGTCGATCTACTTGCATCATGGAAAATTCACCCGCAAAGTGTTGTCGGCCACTCCAGTGGCGAGATTGCAGCAGCCTATGCTACGGGCGCGTTGAGCATTGAGTCAGCAGTCACAGTCGCATACTTCCGAGGGCTGCTGTCACCAATGGTCAAGAGCATGGGTTATGAAGGTCGTATGATGGCAGTCGGTCTTTCAGAGAGTGATGCCAACAGCGAGATCACGGAGCTTGGCGAGAGCTTCGGGAAAGCTACAGTAGCATGCGTTAACAGTCCGCGTGGTGTAACAATCTCTGGTGATGTCGCTGCCGTTGAGAACTTACAAAAGGCCTTAGACGCCAAGGGTGTCTTTGCGCGGATGCTTCAGGTGGATACTGCATACCACTCGCATCATATGCAAGCAATCGCAGATGAGTACCTCGCACGGCTCCAAGAGGCACAGGTAGTGGCACTGAAACGCGAGCAGCGACCGACGATGTTCTCTTCCGTGACAGAAGAGGTCGTTGAACCGGAGAATTTGGGAGCAGAATACTGGGTATCGAACCTTGTCGGGTGTGTTCGCTTTTCTGGGGCGCTGGAGAAGCTGTGCTTGCTGGATTCGCAAGATGGTGCGCAAGGCGTGGATGTTCTGCTCGAAGTGGGGCCTCATGCCTTGTTCAAACTACCCGTCAAAGAGATCCTTGAGACTACGTTCGGAGAGAAGTCGCAAATCCAATATTTCTCCACACTTGTTCGCAACAAGCCTGCAGATGCCACAGCACTCGAGGCAGCAGGCCAGCTTTTTGCGAGAAGATGTCCGGTCGACCTACACGCAGTCAACTTTCCGAGCGAGCCGAAACAGCCACTCTCCGTCCTTACCGATCTTCCACAGTATCCATGGAACCATACTCGCCGATACTGGTGCGAGTCTCGCCTTAGCCGCGACTACCGCTTCCGCCAGTTCCCCAGGACCGACATCTTGGGTGCGCCTGTCTTTGATTGGAACCCGATGGAGCCCCGGTTCAGGAATTTTATGCGACTGCGGGAACAGCCATGGCTCAAAGACCACGTTGTTCAGGGCGATGTAATTTTCCCAGCTTGCGGATATCTCTGCATGGCTATCGAAGCTTGCAGGCAGATGTGTGTTATTTCACCGTCTACTTTCATGCCAAAAGGTGCGAACGGCGTGTTGGAGTACCGACTTCGTGAAGTCAGCATCTCGCGGGCGCTCGTCGTCCCTGAAGCCGATGAAGGCGTCGAAACCTCCTTCTCCATGCGCTGTCATTCGAATAACGGCAGCACTTCGGACGCATGGCACGAATTCTGCATCTATTCGTATACTGCAGATGGCGGATGGGCTAAGAACTGTCGTGGTCTTGTTTCCGTATCAAGTCAATCCACGGTGGATGATCAACTCGCGCAGGAATGCCTCGACAAATGGACCAAGGCACGACCCAGCGATGTGCACAAGATTGACACGTCGGCGTTCTATAAGACCGTCGACGCCATAGGTCTCACTTATGGACCTATGTTCCAAGGACTTCAAGACATCAGCATCGATCCGCAAGTCCCCTATAAAGCAGCCGGAGTGGTCGAAGTCACCAATATAAGAGCCGGAAACCCGAAGGAGTTCGAGCATGACCGACTGCTGCATCCTGCCACCCTTGACACCTTTCTTCAATTAGGACTAGCAGCGCTGGGTGGCGCTAAACTCAACAAACTCAAAGGAGCCATGGTACCCACGTTCATAGAAGAAATTTCGATATCAGCAAACATCGCAGCCCAAGCTGGAGATCGACTCAACGTGATGGTCAATGCCGAGCGATATGGAGCAAGGGAAGTCAGAGGCAACATCTTTGCCTTGGACCCAATTACTTCCAAACCGGTGGTGCTTATGGATGGCTTCAAATTCGTTGCTATCAACAGTGGCAACGAGTCCCGAGAGGTGCAGTCAGCACCGAAGTACTGCTACAAGCCAGTGTGGGAGCCTGATGTCGAACTCATTGATCATCAACACCTGAATTGCGAACTGCAGTCAGCACCGCGACCTGAAGATCGCCCGAAAACTGTGAGGGAACTGGAGCTGCTGTCGTACTTCTTTATTGACAAGGCCTTACGAGAGGTCAACGAGGGTGAAGTTGATGCTATGATACCTCACCACCAGAAGTTCTATCGAAACTTGTGTGTGCTTCGAGAAGCCGTCGTGTCGAAAACGCACCCGCAACAAACGGAGGAGTGGCAACAACTCCATAGCCCGGAAATTGTTTCAAAGATGGAAGCTATGGTGGAGCACTATCGCAATCATGAAACGGCCTACGATGGCAAGTTGCTCGTAAGAGTGGGCGAGGCTTTACCAGCAGTGTTCAGACAAGAGGTCGTGCCCCTCGCCTTGATGACACACGAGAATCTGCTAGAAGACTACTATACCACTGCTGTTGGTATGCCGAACACATACGCCCAGATCTCCCGTTACGTCACCATGCTTTCACACAAGTACCCCAACCTCGATTATCTTGAGATCGGAGCTGGAACTGGTGGTGCGACGGTTCCAACGCTCAAAGGTCTAGCTGGATGCGAAGACCTTCACACGTATCCACGCATGAAGTCGTACACTTACACGGATATCTCGTCTTACTTCTTTCAAAGAGCTGCAGAGAAATTCGGAGACTTTGCTCAATTCATGAACTTCAAGAAGCTGGATGTCGAGCACGATCCCGAGACGCAGGACTTCAAGCCTGCATCTTACGATGTCATTGTTGCGGCTAATGTCCTCCACGCTACTTCGGACATGCACCGCACAATGACACATGCTCGCAAGCTACTCCGGCCGGGTGGCAAGCTCATTCTCCTCGAGATGACGAATCGTCTGCTTGCTGCTTCGGTCGTCTTCGGTACTCTACCAGGCTGGTGGAACGCATCTGAGGAGTGGCGAGTTGGTGGTCCTTTACTGACTGAAAATCAGTGGGAGGATGTCCTCCATTCGACGGGCTTCAGTAGCCTTCAAGCGAGTAGTCCGGATGTCCTGGATCCGCTCGAAGAAGGAACAAGGCTTATGATTGCTACCGCCGTCGAAGCCAAACCAACGCTGTGCAACGGACTACTTACGCCGCCAGAGAACCCTCGCATCATCGTTCTCTGCACCGACTCTCCAATCAAGATGAACAACTTGGAAATGCCACTGGCGCTCAAGACAAGGATGGAAAAGGCAGGCCTTCAGACACAGCTCATGTCGCTATCTAAGCTCAACCAGCAAGACCTCGCTGGCGCTATCTGCATAAGCTTTGTCGAAATGGACGAACCTCTTTTCGCAAACCCCACATTAAGCGACCTGCAGGCACTTCGACAAATCGCTGATACATCGGCGGGGTTGATCTGGGTTACTCGTGGTGCTGCGTCTTGCCATGTCGAACGGCCCGAGCTTGCTGTGTTCCAAGGTATTGCGCGTACTTTGAGGGCGGAACAAGAAGGCTTTGCGTGCATCACTGTTGATCTAGATGCTGGAGAGAAGCTGCACGTCGATAGAGTCGCTGATTTACTATTATCTGTATACGAGACTCAGCTTGGGCCTGGGAAGATGTCCGATCTTGCAGACAGTGAGTTCCTTGAGCAAGGTGGCGTCCTTCATATCAAGCGTGCGATTGAAGACGAGAAGTCGAATCAGTTCCTGGTCGCGCGTACGGATGCGACGACACTACAACCGCAGCTTGAAGGTGCCGTGCAGGAGAACCGTTCTCTTAGGCTGCAAATGCCTGAACTTGGGCTAAAGGGCCCTTTCGTTTTCGAAGACTACCTCAGCACTTCCCAGTCTCTGCACTCAGATGAGGTCGAGATCGAGGTCTACGCCGCCAGCATCAACTCCAGAGATCTTCGAGCACTGAATGGTGAACTTCAGGATGGAAAACTCGGTCAGGAATGCGCTGGTACCATCACGAAGGTCGGAAGTGGCATCACGCATCTCTCGGTGGGCGATCGGGTCGCTGCGTGGTGCACCGACACCTACGCCACGCATGTACGCACTACAGCAACACTTGCGTACAAGATCCCCGAGACCATAGATTTCGAGACTGCAGCTACTTTACCGTCAGCATATGTCACTGCTTATAATGCTCTAAGCCATGTCGCTCGACTGGAGGCTGATGAACGTGTTCTCATCCACAACGCCGCAGACAGTGTGGGTCAAGCCGCTTTTCACATCGCCTCCAAAATTGGTGCCAAGGTTTTCGCTACAGTAAAGTCAGAAGAAGAGAAGGCCTATCTCGTTGCGAAGTTGGCTATCGATGAGAGCTGCATCTTTTCCAGCCAAGATCTCAAGTTTGTCGCGGCACTTCGGCGAGCAACAAAGGGTCGTGGCGTAGATGTCGTATTGAACACGTTATCTGGGGAAGCGCTACAGGCAACTTTCAGCTGTGTTGCGCCATTTGGTCGGTTCCTTGATCTCAACTCACCGACTAGAGGACGACTAGAGATGGCGCCTTTCGAATGCAATGTGTCGTTCACCTCGGTGGACATGGTCATGATTCATACACAGAAGGTCAAGCTTGCTGGAAGGTTGTTCTACGAGGCGATGAAGTTTGCTTTGGAGGTGGATCTCCAGAAATTGCAGCCAGTCGAGGTGCGGCCCTGGTCGAAGTTTGCTGAAGCTATCGAATGGGTAGGGGACGAGAAGCGCATCGGTAGAATGGTCATAGTTCCGAGAGCTGGAGATCAAGTCCTCGTAAGTTCCCCCGTCTTCTCAAGATATAGTTGTGATGGTGTTGCTAACAGACCTCAGGTCAAACAAACAGCGCCCCATGATATTGCTTTCGACCCAAGCGCGTCTTACCTCCTCGCAGGTGGTCTCGGCGGTCTCGGACGAAGCATGGCCCAATGGCTCGTCACTCACGGAGCAATGAACCTCATCTTCATCTCCCGCTCCGGCGCAGCCTCGCCAGACGCACAGTCCTTCGTCACTTCCCTCCAAGACTCAGGCATCCGCCTCGCCATCCTAAAATGCGATGTCTCCGACGGACTCACACTCTCTAACACCCTCTCCACAACACTCCAAACCTTCCCGCCTATCAAAGGCGTAATCCAAGGCGCCATGACCCTCAACGACTCGCTATTCAGCAACATGACCCAGGAAAAATGGAGTTCCACCATCCGCCCCAAAGTTCACGGCTCAAAGAACCTCCACGAAGTCACACTCTCACAGCCTCTGGATTTCTTCATCCTGCTTTCCTCCTTGCATAGCTTCATCGGTAACCCAGGTCAAGCCAACTACGCCGCGGGCTGCGCGTATCAAGTCGCCTTGGCCAAGTACCGCAACAACCTTGGATTACCTGCTACATCTATCGATCTCGGTATCATCGGCGACGTCGGATACGTATTCGAGAATAAAGAAGAAGGCAAGAAGATCAAAGTGCAAGAATTCAAGCACATTAAAGAGGCAGAGATGCTAGCGTTACTAGAACTAGGCATCAGACAACCGATGACAGGCCACATCGTAACGGGACTGGATTCCGAACTAGATGTGGGAGCTGAGGGCGAAACGCCCTTCTTCGCCCGCGACCCCGTTTTAAGCCACCTCGCCTACCTCCGCCCCCATCTTAAGCCCACAGAGGAAACTTGTCAAACCACAACCGACGGCGCTCCCTCCGCTGCTTTGTCGCTCTCCGCTCAACTCGCGGCTTCCCCATCCCCCGAGCAAGCACAATCCTTCATCCTCGCCGCCCTCCTCAAGAAACTGTCGCGCAGCTTGATGATGGATGTGGCCGAACTGGACGCTGAGCGGTCAATGAGCGCATACGGAACAGACTCGCTGGTTGCGGTCGAGATGAAGAATTGGATCCAGCGCGAGACAAAGGCGGTGGTTAGTGTGTTTGAGATTTTGCAGTGTGCGAGTATTAGGGGGTTAGTGGAGGGGATTGTTGGGAAGTTTGGTGGGAAGAGCGCGTAGAAGAGTTTCACAGTTGGGAGGGAGGGAGGGCATACGAGATGCGAAATAGAGGCAGAGATAGAGATAGAGGCAGAGATAGAGATAGAGATAGAGATAGAGATAGAGATAGAGATAGAGATAGAGATAGAGATAGAGATAGAGAGGGATAGAGAGGGATATATAGAGATGGAGATGGAGATGGTGAGAGAAGGGAGGATTCAGATAGACACGGAGCGACATAAGACTTGTGGACGGAGAGACAACATGGATAGAACACAGCAGGATGATATTGCAAGGAAATGACAAGGAAAAGAGAGCGAGTGATCAATTGACAATTTCCTGCATTGCTAGCGACGGTACTTGGAGGAGGGAGGGGAGTGAGTGGGAGTACCTTTGTGTGCTTTTAATTATTTTTTTAACAAGGTTAGCGTATATACCCTTAATAACACGAACACTCCACTCAACATCTGTACTATAGCGTCTGCGTCTAGGTCTAGTACCCTGCACTCGAATGGTTCCTAGCTATAGATACACAGAGCAGACATGTGAAGCGTCCAAGTGCAAACCCACACTACTATCTAATCTGTTTAAACACAGTCCATCCATCCATCGCTCGCTCGACCTAAAAAATCAAAACAAGCCTACAACAAATCATATATAGCAAAACGTAGTTCCTACTCTAGCACAGTGTGCATTAGCTAATAAATCCTTCTTCCCACCTCTAGTGTAGCCTCCTTGTCACTGTCCCAAAGAGCAACTAAAAAAAAAACTAAAGCGGCAGCTCTTGGGCTTTCAATTCCCTCAGTTGTAAGCTAAAAGCCCGAACCAAGTTAACAAATAGAATTCCGTTACACCTTTTATCTTCTTCTTTCTACCAAAGTTAAACAAAAGTAAACAAAAGTAAACAAAAAAAACTCCACAACAATCCCCCCACCAACCGCCGCTGCCCTAGATAATTCTCCCATAGCATTGTCCTCCTTTAAGCGGCAGAGAATCCTCTATCGCAGGTATTGGGAAGTCTTCTTTTCGGCACGCGGCTGCCAGTCCCGGGACGCTAGTGTCGCGTTACCGGGGTCATCAAAGACGGAAACGTGAGTTAGACTAGCATAAGCACAAGATTATCGGAGAAAAATCAAGTTCTTGTCTGCCATTCTCCCGCGATTTATTATAGAGCATGAGGGGTATATAGTAAACAACGACGATGACGACGACAACAATACAGTTGAGTAGGGAGAGAAGGGTCAGGGGGTATAATGCCACGACGAAAAGGGTGGCAACTACAAATTACAGCAACAACAATATGTAGTAGAAAAGAAAAAGAAAAAGAAAAAGCAACAGTAAAAACATCGCCTCGCGACCATAACTCGTACATCTCGATAACCATCTCGCTGTCCTCTCACTCCGTCCTCTCACTGAAAGTAGGGGCAAACCAACTACTCTCGCTCCTCGCTAAGTCTCTGTGCCGTCCGTGAGCTCTCAGCAATCGCATCGTTATTAAGTTCCGCGAGCTGGTTCAATGTCTCTTGCATGGCGGCCATCTGCTAGCAGCGTATTAGCTCTCTGTCCCCTTTCTCACTTCGCATGCGAAAGTCAAAAAAAAGACGTACGGGATGTTTAACTCACAGTTCCGACAACGTCCTTCGGAGCACCGGCACCGTTCACCTTGGGCGGTTGGGCGCCAGACGAAGCATTTTCCTCCTCATCCTCGTCCTCATCTTCGTCCTCATCTTCTTCGGCCAGTGTGTTGATGTTGCGCTTCTCGCCCATGGTGGCTGCGGCGCGGGCCACTCTATCACCAGCGGCAATGATGGCTTCGAGGCGATCGATCTTGTCGGCGAGGGCAGCGTTCTCCTTTTCCAGAGGTTCGACGCGGGCAAGGTGCTTGCGAACTACCTCGCCCTTCATGGTCTCAATGAAGTCCTTGGCCTCTTCGGCGGCCCTGATAGCTTCGTCACGCTCGCGTTTAATCTCCTGGATCGCGTTCTCGAAGCGCGTTATGTCCTGAGCGTGGGTATCGGCACCAGCGGCGGCCTTCTCGTGGCGTGAAAGGAGGTCCCTGTATAGACCCTGTTGCTCGGTTACGTCGTGCTTCATAGCCTCGAGCTCGGCGGCATGGCTCGACTGCGCTGTTTCTAGCTGCTCAGTAAGCGAATCGTGCTTCTTCTGCAGTTGCTGGACGGCATCGGAGGTGCTAGACTCCATGCCGAGCATTAACTCAGAGATGGCTGCCTCATGAGCCTGATCCATAGATGCCTTCTGTTCGGTGAGATCGGTGTGCTTCTTTTGCAAACCTTCGAGCTGCTTTTGAAGGGCCTGCATGTCGTTCGAGTGGCCTGCCTTGAACTCCTCTTTCACTAGCTCCATGGCGTCTCCATACTCTTGATGAGTCTTGGCGAATTGTTCTTGTAGCGTGTCGTACTGAGACTGAAGCTTTGACAGTGCCTGCTCGTGATCTTCCTTCAGCGATTCTTTGAGGAATGAAATAGCTTCTTCGTGTTCCTTGTCGGCAGCGGCCTTCTCGGCGAGGAGGGCTTTGTACTTAGCATTCGTTTCAGCAGATCCAGCCGAGCTAGAATCTTCACTGGATCCGAGTGAAGTTTTCAATTCATCGATTTCCGCGTTCAGCTGTTTCTTAACAACAGCGAGTTCGTTGAGAGCAGACTGTTTGCCTGCCAGCGCTGCTGACTTCTCTTGTTCGAGTCGCTCCGTATCGTTCTGCAAGATTTCCAACAAACTGGCGTATTTCTGTTCGATTTCCGCTTGCTGTGCATCGAGCACTTTAGTGTGGGACTCTTGTGCTGCCAAATGCTCGGCGAGCATCTCACCGTGGCTCTTCTCGAACTCCGAAAGCTGCTTGGAATCGGCATCCCGCTGGTCCTGGAGATTCTCAATTTCGGCCTTGTGAGCTGCCTCGACAACGTTCCTCTCTTCGGTAAGGACGTCGTGTTTCCTCTGCAGATCATCTAGAGCCTCGGATGTACTCGTTCTCTCCTCCTGCAACTGGTCGTACTTGGACTGGAGCTCGCCAAGTAGCTGCTTAGAAACGCTGTCCGAATCCTTCTTCAGAGTTTCTATGGCACGAATATGCTCATCTTCTGCCGTAGACTTTTCCTCTGACAATGCATCGTACTTGGACTGGAGGTCTTCGAGAAGATGCTTCAACGTGGTCTCTGACTCCTGTTTCAGGGCTTCGACGGCCTGGCTGTGAACAGTCTCCGCCGCAGTCTTCTCCTCAAGTAATGCATCGTACTTGGATTGAAGGTCGTCCAGAAGTTGCCTCGATGCGCTTTCAGAGTCCTGCTTCAAGGCTTCGATAGTGCGACCGTGCTCGTCCTCAGCAGCAGATTTCTCTTCGAGCAAAGCATCGTACTTGGCCTGGAGTTTTCCAAGTAGCTGCTTCGACTTGCTCTCCGAGTCTTGCTTCAGGGCCTCAACGGCACGGCTGTGGACGTCCTCCGCTGTGGTCTTGTCTTCCAATAGAGAGTCGTGGCGAGCTTGAAGGTCAGTGATGATCGACTGCGACTCCGCATGGGCATCCGTCGCCGCGTCCTTTTCTTCTTGCAGTGTGTCCAATCGAGCCTGCAGTTCCTCGGCAGCGGTGAGATCCTGGGTCAATGCATCGACGCGAGCTTGGAGATCAGCGACCAATGACTGTGAGGTACTGTGAGCCTCCACAAGAGCTTCCTTCTCTTCCTCGACTTGCTTATGTTTAGTGAGCGCGTCGTTTAAGTCTTGCAATGCGGTTCCAGAGCTTTCCTTGAGGGCGGAAATCTCCTCCTTCAAGGCCTCGAGTTCTTGATCGCGCTCGGAAAGGACCTTCTCGTGCTGTTCCAGCGCTGCGTCCTTCTCGGCGACAAGCAAGTCGAGCTCAGCCTGTAGCTTGTTCAACTGGCCCTTCGCGTCGCCCTCCAGGTCCTCTCGCATTGACTCAATCTTGCCTTCGTATTCTTGGCCTATTACACGCAAATGTTGTTCGTGCTTGTTATGCATCGCGTCCAGCTCAGACTTGTGTACACTAGCCTGTTCCTTGGCCTCGTTCAGTTCAGCCTGTGCTTTTGCAATATCGGCGGCGTGTTGCGATTCCTGTTGTTGCGAAGACTTGTCGAGTGTCTCAATCGTGCTGCGCAGACCGGCGGCCTCGTCTTTGAGCTGTTCAACCTCGATTGCATCGGCGCTTAGCTGATCGTTCATGGCGTCGAGCTGTTGGACTAGCTCATCATTCTCGTTAGCCTTGGCTTTGATTGCCGCATCGTGCGCCTGCTTCAGCTCCTCGATCTGCTTGTGAAGCTCTTCGGCCACCCTGGCGCCGTCAGTGGAGCCTTGTTGGAGCGCCAAGATCTGGCCCTGGAGGCCGTCAATCGACTTGAGAAGACGGGAGAGTTCTGTTTCTTTGGCTCGCAGCTCTTCGTTGTAGGTTTTCTGGAGTTCCTCAGACGTCCCCTGCAACTGCTCCGCAAAGGCACCTCGCTCGCTTTCGAGGTCTGCTGTAGCTTGATCAGCTCGCTGCTGCATCTTGGCGAGCTCGTCCTGAAGTTCCTTCTGCTGTTCGACGTGGCGAGCGATGGCCTCCTCTTTCAGATGCAGAGCGTCAGTATGTTGCTGGTGTATCAATTCGATCTCGGACTGCAGTCGCTGAACAAGCGCAGAAGACTCGGAAGATTTAGACTCTAGTGACTGATGTGCTTCTTGCAAGGCGTCCTTGTGTCGCTCCTCCCGCGCTGCAACTTCGGACACGTATTCGCCGACAGTCTTTGTGAGCTCTTCGATCTTATCGTCTCGCGCACGTAGACTGTCCGACTGGCTTTGCTCGAGGTCGGTGAGCTTGGTCTGCATGCTCTCCAGCGTTTTCTTGGCCATGTCCAGTTCGTGCGAGAGACTGTCCCGCTCCTCCCTGAGTGTCGCAACCTCCTTCGTGAGCTGCTCGATGTGGGCAGCCTGCTCGGCCAGCTTCTTCTTCTCGGCGTCCCACTCGCGGCCTTGTTGCTCGAGCTCGGCGTTCAGATCGTCCAGCACCTGCTGCAGCTCGCCCGCACGGAAGGCTTCCTGGGTCGACTTCTCCTGCGCCGCCTTCTTCTCCACCTCTAGCTGCTGGCTCTGCTCCTCCAGCTGCTTGGTCTCCCGGGCAAACTTCTTCTCCAGGTCCTCGACGAGCGTCTCGTGCGCGCTCTGCTCGGACGGGGTAACGGCATTGGTGCCGCCCGCGATGGCCTTGTCCTTCTCGAGGATGGCGGCCTGGGCATCCGCCAGCTGTTTGCGCAGCCTGGCCTTCTCCGATTGCAGGTTGTCGACTTCGCGGCTGAGGTCGTCGCACTGCTCTTGTAGCTGGTCGCGCAGGTTCGTTTCCTTGAAGAAGTCCTGCATGATCTGGACGCTCCGCCGCTTCATCTCGACGTCCATCTCTCCAGTCCCCGTGGGCGCCGTATCGGGTCGCGGTGACTCCTCGCCGAGCTTCGCCAGGGCAGCTTTGACGGGCCCGATGGCCTTCTTGCGGTGCTCGACCTCGGCGTCGGAGGCGGCCTTGTCCTTGAGGGGGCCATTGCGGCGGGGGGAGAGAACCGTCGGGCTATCACTGCGTATGTGTTAGCTTCTGCTGTCTGGTAGATGACAAAACGTACACCTCCTCAGTGCTATCCTGAGCTGCTGGTGCGGGTGCTGGAGGAGCTGCAGAGACCGACAGCTTCTTTGCATGCTCGACTGGCGGTGCCTTGGCCGCCGTGCCTGGCGCTCGTGCTGCCGCAATTGGGCGTGTGGCAGCCGGTCTAGTGGTAGACGCAAGGGATGCACGGGGGGCTGCGCGCGTCGTCGAGGCGTCTGCAGCGGGCCTCGTGGCCAGGGGTCGCTTGGCCGCCGTGGTGGTCGCGGACGCAATCGATGGCCGCGATGCTGTTGTCCTCCCGGGCGGTGATCGTGTCGCCGCACTCAATGTGGCAGGCGCTCTACGCACTGCCGCCTTCCTGTTCTCGTCTCCCGACGTCACCGACGAGAGGTCTGGCTCGGCATCCGATGCTGTCCTGGAAGGCAACCCGGTCCTCCGCACGCCTGTCGCTGGCACTGGACGCGTCGGCGGCTTGTTCAGGTTGGATCCCACTGTGCTGGTGCGTGTAGTCGCGCTGGCGAGTGGCTTTGACGCGCCCGTCGAAGCCCGCGCGCTGCTTGTTGATACGGTTGGCCGGCGGGTGCCCACAGCACTCCCGGTCGTTGCAGTCGGGCGACGCGGGGGGATTGCGTCTTTGGAGCCTGAGGAAGGCGCGTTGGAAGCCATTTTGCGCCGAACCGAGGATGTCGGCGTGGAGGGCGCGGGCAGCTTCTTTCGCTGCGGACTCCCGGTGGGCAAGCTGTCGGGGGCGGCATCGCTAGCCGGGGTAGGCGTGGGCTCCATGCCGAGATCTGAACTAGGGGCCTGCGCAGATCAACACACTAGAGATACAGTGAATTGGGGGGAAGTTAGGTGAAGGCTGGTTGAAGAGCAGGACAGGCAATTGTTATGGCTGCTGTAACTCTGGTAGTCGCGCCTGCTTCATGTGCTGGGTAGTGGGGGGGTCCGAGACTGCGTGCGACAGCACACCAGAACCTTCGCGAGTTTCACTCCGACCGCCAATCCGGCCATTGAGGGCACTACACGTCAAAGCATCACTGTGCATTTGTGATTAACGTGCCTGCATCAACACTATTACGTCCGCAACTCCGCTTGGAGCGCGGACATCACTGCCGTCGCCAGGAACACCCAGCACTTGCTGCCTGTCTGCCACGTGATGGTCAGGCAACCGCCTCCAGGGATGCAGGTGGACAAACTCTAAGATACGGATCTACGTCATTGAGTGGCGAAGGTGCGGGTGTGAGAGGTGATTGATTCACCATCTCAACGTCGATGGCTCTTATCGTTCCTCTAACCAATTCACATCCTGTACTCCACATGTCGTTGCTTGTCCAAACCGACAAAGTGGCGAACGAACTCGATAGACCGAAGAAGATAGCAGAGTGTGTATACCTTCGAAGGATGATCAGCCGTTCCGGGCATGCTCGCCGAGCCCATACCAGGCAGCCGTGGCAAATCCAGATATATAACCTCTTCTCCTCCAACTACCCCTCATATCAACTCGGACACCACAACGTCAACATGCTCTATAACCCCGGCACAGGACGCGCCAAGGAGCGTCTAACAGCTATCCTTGTCGCCGACCTCACACCTACCCAACTCGACACCGTTCAAGACCAATTCGGCCTCGGAGCCAACCTCTGCTGCCCAATCCCCGGCGAAGAGCTCTTCATCACCGACAAGCGCTCCTGGTCGACAAAATCCCACGCCGACCCAAAGCGCGCATACCCCGACACCAGCCCTCTCCTCGTCATCGACGCCCGCACCCCTTCCGACGGAGGCATCTAGTACCTTGAGCGCTTCGCCGTCGCCGACGAGGTCGAGAACGGGAAAGCCGAGAGCACGAATACGTTGTACAAGATCCGCGTCAACATCCCCGACATTGTCATCCAACACGCAAACTACAGCATTGGCAACACGGATATCCGCGAAGATTTGGATACCGTCAATGTTCCCTACCTAACCCCCGAAGACTTTGATCAAGACGACGTTTTCAAATCAGATTTCGACTACGTCAAGGATCGCTATCTGAGTCCGACGTGGGTTATAGCAAGCCCCGAGGAGATTGAGTCGAGTACCAATGCAGAGGATTTGAAGAACTTTAGCCCACCCCCGGAGATAGTGTGGAGGTTAAAAGAGGGGGTTGCGCGGCAGCATGGATTGAAGAGTCGGTGGACACTTGGGAGTGAACCGCGGGATGGTGAGGAGAAGAGGCCAGATGGGACGGTGATAGCATTCCCCGGGGGGAGCAAGATACTGCAGTGCGAGTATGATCCAGAGATGGCGGTACCCGGGTATGCGAGGCCAGAGGGAAGTTTGTGAGTCGTGACAATGAGCATTGTAGCAACACTCCAGGCACTACTACAAGCAATGCAATACTCACGCTAAATCTAGGACGCCCTGGCACGAGAAAGCCGTTTGCTATATTTCGGTATGTATTCGCAAAGACCAATCGCTTCAGCCTTTTACTCTGGTAAAACGACGCGGGAGCTTCGTTACTTACACTGCGTTGTGTTGATCTGATTCAGCACTGACACTCAACCACGATTTGGGACAAGAAGAAACGTCGGGCCAACCTTACTATTCGAATTACAAGGCTCTCGCGCTGGTGCCAACATCTGCTACGAGCAGCAACTCTCACTGTAGCTCCCCCTCACCATGATCTGCCTGATGACTATGCCAAAGCTGTCAGGGAAATTGCCGAACTTGATGTCATCTCCCACCAGAACTTGGCGCTGGAACGCGCACAAGCTTTGATCAAGGACCTTAAACCCGATTTTCGGCGTTTCAAACGTACTCTGCTTGGCAGCAGCAAAGGCGTGCAAGCCACTCCCAGGAAGCGACTAAACAAGGCCGAAGCCAAACTTCGGAAACTGACTGTCGAAGTTGACGCCTGCAACACAAAGATGGCAGTCGCCGAACACCATCTCCACTGACTGAACACTGCCTTCAGCCTCTTTTCGCGTACACCCTGCGATCTGATCCGCGGCAAACTTCCGCGCGAACTGCGTAAAATGATCTACGAGTACGTCGTGGAAACGAGGACTGTGGCTGTAGACTCAGTAGGCGGTGGCAGATTCTGCAAGTGCGCCGCCCGTTGTCCTAACTGGTGGGAACTATGGACAGTATGAAAATCACCCACGGACAGCGACATCTTCTCTCAAACAGGGCTCAGGTTTCGCATCAATACAGCCCTGCCTTAAGTCTAAATCACACCACTCCTCTACGACGAGGTGACGCGCGAATTGGTCGAGATGGCGCACTGGAAGTCATCCTTCATCTTCCACAACGTGTCAACCATGGCGGACTTCTTCCGAAGCGATCACTAGGGCCTAATCCTCCAACCCCTCGAGCTTGTCAACAGAATCGAGACGTTTGTTTCGGCGCACGACCCCAAAAGCCGCTGCTCCCGAAATCCCGTTCTCAACGACTGTCTCGTCAAGTTGCGAGCGCTGAAGCGTAAAACAGACATCGCACTCCGCATCTTCCTCATGCCTGCGCCGCTTAAATCACAGGGTACGCAGATGCTGCCTTACATCACAGCGCTCAACGCGCTTCTACAAGTGCTCAAAGACGTCGAGGCTTCGAAACACGCTTTCCGTATCTTTCTCGACCCGAAGAGCATGACGTGGCCTGCTCACAGTGATTATGACCTGGTATGGGAAGCCGCGTTATTTGAAGTACTCGAGAAATGGGTAGAGAAGAGCGGGGTGAGTAGCGGGCCTGGGCCGAACTAGATGCGCAGCATTAATGGAGTGCAATAGCCTACACGTCTGGTGCACACTTCTTAAACGGCTGAACGACTCCAAGAAGCGAATGCGACGGAATAAGCGCGAAATCGAGACCACTAGAACCCTAGTTAACGCATATACCAAGTCGTCTTGCTAATATTTCGCTAACATACCGGTAGTGCAAGCCAAGCTGCCCTGAGAACTACGCGATATAATCTGAAATTCTATCTTTTTAGTTAACAACGTCGGCGATGGACGAGACTTTAGCAACGCAAGGACCTCTGGTTCCCTGTTTACTCTATTCCAACCGCTCTTGTTGCTGTCTAGCATGCGAAGAAACCTGCCATCGCCCCATAAACACGATTATTCTTTTAGGTATATATCCCAGCCTCATGGCAACTAGTGACGTAGATAGCATAGGTCTCTCCAGCCACCTCAGCAACACGGAATACGTCGGCGTTGCATTCCTGGAGGAGCTAGCAAGGCGGTAGCATAAGACAACACGCTATTATAACTTTGCAACTGCGCTTCTATCGCGTAGTTTTTTTAAGCGTGACGAAATAAGGCTCCAGTGTCTAGCTGGCTGGGTTAATCAACGCCGTTGAGGTGATTATCGACATGCAGAATTTCTTCCCCGTTTCACTCAATGACCCTGACCCTTCATACCTACCCGCGATATTGTGCCTTTCGGCCACGCCTTGGGAGTTATCTTTAATCTTACAGCCTGTTTAAAGAAAGAAGGGTGCAAGATGTGCGTTCTGTTACGGCGTGAGCGGTATAGGTAGGAGGCTGTGGATCAACAACTCTATTGCTATGTATATGTTGTGTTGTTTATTGTTGTGCGGCCATAGGAAGGGCCTGTTCTGCATGACGTATCTATGACACATCTAATGGTAGAGGGTGCTCCATAAACAGGAGTAAGACGCACCACACTAACACGTGGCATGTCCCATGAACCGTCGCACGCTCTTGCTAGCTAGGAGATAACGGCATATCAGTGTTTCGTAACACAGAGCTTAAAGTTTGTGATTATTTTGGCGATTAGCTTACAGAAGCGAATAAGCAGCGATAACTTAAGAGACTTGATGCATGATAAGCGATGGAGAAAGAGGGCGCAGCAGGCCGGGGAGAAAAGGGGACTATGCGGAACAACTTAGCGGACAATAGTGTGTGTACAACTACATTTCCACCGTTTAAGTGAGATCAGCGGGGAAGCATGTTCAAAGCGTATAAAGAATATCACCGCGGAGGACTTGACACGTTTTATTCGCTTCTAGTTACTATCCAATAGTAGTGTAACACACAGAAGCCCAGCCACAAGAATCGAAATAAAATATTTACAAAAAAACAACATTCCCATCTCCCACCCTCTCATCCTCAAGAACTAGTACGAGTCCAAGTAACTCGCCCGTCCCAACTTCTGCACATCAGCATCTTCCACTACCGCCACACCAGGGCTCATTGGTACTCTTCCACTCACCGCACGCCTGGTCAGAGTGTCGTGCCTGCGTACCACAGGTGCAGAACGACCGCGGTTGGAAGCACTGTCTTGGAGACACTGCGAGTACCAGTCATTCTGGAAGACGCACTTCCAGCCGTCAGCACACTGAGCAACGCCGGTGAAACCTTGGCCTCCGCAGCGTTCGTACGGTCCTAGAACGGTGCTGGGTTGTGAGGGTACGGGTGTGGGGGCTGGGGCAGAGGGCGCTGAAGACTCGACGGGGGAGGAAGGAGTCGAAGAAGTGATGGGCGTCGCAGATTCAACAGGAGAGGCTGACTGAGTAGGTGCTGCGGAGGGGACAGGCAGGGAGGCACTGTTAGAGGCTTCGGGCACCGCTGGAGCAGTGCCATTCGCGGGATTTTTGCCCAGCGCAAGGATGCGTGCAGAAGCGGCTTCAGCTGCGACCATGACAATGGCCTGAGTATTTCCGGTGGGAAGATCGGGGTGCATTGAAGCGTCCACCACGAACAGATTGTCTGTACCATAGACCTTCGTGTTGGTATCGACGACGACACCGGAATCACCCTTAGTTCCCATCTTAGCTGAGCCGACATAGTGGCTTCCGGTCTTGAAATCCTTGATAAGATCCGCAGCCGTCACATTGGTAACGCCGACAGGGGCCATGAGTGTCAGGGTGGAGTTACCGCTCTGCGTCATCTTGATCAGGCGGTCCATCATGAGGGTGATTGCTTCGGTATCGAGATCAGATGTCATGTGGGGGTTGGTGATAAAGGTCGTGGCACCGTCGGCGGTAATTCCGAGGCTGCCAACGGATCGTAGTCCATGAGTAATGTAAACCTTCATCTGGATGGTGTTGTCGGATGGTGCATTACACGTCCCTTGGAAAAAGACCTCGCTACCATCAGTCGTGTTGACGGATGACCACCAGTTGAGACGCTGGCCAGACTGTGCGAGAATGCCGGATCCCTTGGCGAAGAGGTCGATCGTGGTCTGGTCGGGGTCAATGAGTGAAGCTTTCGAAGTTCCGGCGAGGGGTGCGCTAGTGTTGAATTTGATGGTGAAAATAGGATGGTCTTTGATCTCGGCACCCACGGGAAGATCAATCCAGTCGGCCTTGGAAGGGAGCGTGACGCCACTCTTTCCACTAGCAACTGTCTGAAGCTGTTCAGCGGGGCCAATTCCGGAGTTGAACAAGATACGAGGGGTGGATAAGGCTCCAGCAGCAAGCAGTACACCACCGCCAGCCTTCACATTATAAATCATACGCTGGCCGTCTGCGGTCTCGATCTCAACGCCAGATACGGCTGAGCCTTCACGAACAGCACGGACAACGTTGGTGTTCAGCATCAGCTTAAAGTTGGGAAGATCCTGCGCGAGAGGAAGATAGGTCCTGACAACACCGGAGCGAAGACCGTTAGCGACGTTCCAGGGCGGGTGACCGAAGACGTCGACTTTGGCGTTCGGATCCTTGATGAAGTCTGTCTCAGTCCATCCCTGACCAGCAAAGAAATTGGATAAGACATTATAAGCTTCGTCGTCGTATCGGATACCGTCTTCTGAACCGTAGGTCTGTCCTGGGTTGCGCTCGTAGAGGCGATCGGCAGCAGCAGAAACATCCGCCGATTTCCAACCAGCGGGCCATTTGTCGTCAAAGTCGCGATCCTGAGGCCTGACGTACATCATTGCTGAGCAAATGTTAGATCGAGCTCATTCGGAATGACGTGGAACTTTACGTACCGTTGATCGAAGTACTACCACCAAGTAGGCAGCCCGCTTGATCAGCTGTGTCGGTGCAGTATGCAGGGGTACCAACATCGCTAAGGTAGTATCCATAGCCAGGTACATCGTACATTGAAACAGTGTCGTTCCAGGGCATGACCTTCGTGTTACCAGTAAAAGCATATGATGGACCACCGCGTTCGATAAGAAGAACGGAAGCACCGGACTCTGCAAGTCTCTCCGCGGAGATGATGCCTGCCGCGCCACCACCTGCTACGATATAGTCAAAAGTAGTGTTGGCTACGACAACCGTATGGTTTCCACCAACAACGGGCGTTGTGGAATTGCCTCCGGGGACAGGTGTGGTTGAGTTACCTGAGCCTGAGCCCGGAACTGAGCCACTGGAAACAGCAAGAGCAGCCCATTTGGCAAAGTCAGCGTTCTTCGCGGGGTCCATTGGCGAACCAAAAGCCCCGAAGCCGGCGGTGTGATAAGTGAGTGCCGAGGAAGCATCGGCCGGATTCGTCAACGGGGCGTCACTGAAAGCCCAGCCCACAATATTCAGCTCCGGAGAGAGAACGAGCCCTTTAGCAGGATTATCGCTGAGGCATTTCGAGCAAAGAAAGGTGTATGAGAAAGCGGTCTCGTTGACGAACGTTCCATCCGGAATTGGAGACATGGAGAAATCCCCCGATGTCGTCGAAGGGCTCGTGTATCCCGTCGCTTCACGGAAAGACGATACAACCTCGCCTTCGTTCGGCCAGGCTACTACCAGCATTTGCCCGACCATAGACTGGCCCATCGAAAAACCCGCCCATCCTCCATTAGAAATAGGGGCTTGGATCTGAGCAATAAGGTCTGTGGTGGGGTTCTCAGGTAGAGCGAAACCGAGTTTGTAGCCTGAGGTGTGCTGGAATCCCTGGAATGTGATGCCTGTCTTCTCGTCCGTGTACAGCTCAGCCGATTGTGCTGCGACACGAAGCGCGAGAAGGGCGGAAGAAAGGATGAACGAAAAAGCCATGTGTGCAGTAGTGAGCGATTTGCAGAGACTAAGACTGTGTGGCACTGCCAATAAAAGAGTGTGAGAGCCGTCAAGGCTGTAAAGAATGACAAGAAAGCTACGTCCAAAGAACGAGCGATTGGAAAAAGAATGAACGAATGCAAGAATTCTGGTCCCGGGATTGATGTAGGAGCATCCTCTCTGGTATGTATATCGCAAGAATTGCGGGTCAGTATCCCTCAATCTGCCATGTCCGGGTATGAGAGCTGTCTCCGACCTATCGTCTGTCACAGGAACTCACGATGTATCCCTGCGCCTTGTCAATCTGGAACATGGACAAGGCTGGAATCTGGAGGGCCAGAAATGTGGTTCCCCCGGTGCGCTACATATTTCAAAGCTGTAGTGGTGTTTGCACTGCTGATGGAGATTGATTAACCAGCCCCACAAGCGAAGAAAAGCCGATGAAACGCCAATAGGCGCATAATTCGTGATGGCCCACTTGAGTAGCACAAAGCCGTTAATACTGCTCTAAACAAATGAAACAATGTTCTCGATGCACAATTAGGAAAGATACTTGCAACCGAAGTACTGTGAGTCTTAGACATCCAGGCTTTGTTGCAGGTGAAAAAGAACAATTTGAAGACGCATTATAGGTATTACCGCATCGAATGACGCCCAGAAATGCTCAGCAAAATCCATGTTCTTATTTGTTGTCGAAATCGTTTCCAAGATTGCTCGGCACAAGCCCGACGTGGTGGTGGGCTCTAGCGGGTTTCGAGACGGACCGCCAAGACAGGAACTGCCATCCTTTGCAAATTGCGAGCGGGCCACGGAAGAACTCCATCACTCATGAACTGACATGCTGCCTCGGTCTGTTCTCTTCTAGTCACCTAGGTTCAGGCTAGCTGACGAGAGAGAAGAGTCTCGTCGCGCCGCTGAAACCTGTCCCAATGTCGATGCTCATGCGAATACACGGGATTAGCAGCAGCCAGCACCATGAGAGCCGTAAGAGATACGCCGCGACTAAATACAAGAAGGGGTTTGAGATGAAGAATCGGAAATTGCTGGACATTGGGTTGGATGTAACCTGATGATCGAGGTCACCGAACTCGTGGCGAAGGAAGAGAAGCTCCTGGCACAATTACGTCCACAACGAAGCCTGCATGACTTCGCGACATTCCGGGCGTTCAATCGCCCTACGCAAAAGGCCGTGAAATGCTCCATGCGCACTTCTAAGAAGCGCGATCGCGGACTTTCCGTTTCGTGAAGGCCTCGCTCCTCTCAAATCTAACATAAGACTGCCGAAGAACCTGGAAATACACCGAACCGAAAAATGAAGTAGCTCGCGAACGCTATTTCGACCGTCCGGTATCTGCTCGACAAGTCTCAGTGGTAGAAGAGATAAAAGGTCTATCGCAGATGGAGGCCGATATCGGACAACGCGCGGTGAGCGGTGGCTGGTTGGGACGGCACACCTAGCCACAACGCGCCGATTGCTGAGCCACGCCAATATCTACACAACTAGTTCATTCGATGACGGTATGTGAGACACCAAGTGAACAACGCTCAAGTCGTGAGTTCGGGGTAAGGAGAGAAAGGTGGGGTAAAGATCCTCGGTTCATCGCGCTTACTCCATATAAGCTTTCGGCAGCTGGACATACCGTGCGGGTTCATCCAACGCCCGGGAACACCAAAATCACAACTTCACAAACATGAGGCTGTAGAGCCATCCACAACAGCTATTATCACAAGATTTTGTAATGGAGTACTTTGTTGATGCATGCAAAAAAAAATCCTATTCATATTTGCTTAGAAAGTTGATGTTGCGGCCAAGTGGTGTTGTTCTAGGTGCAGGCACTGATGTAGCCTCCTCACTATCCACCGCTTTTTTAGCCACCTTTTTGCGCTTCTGGAGCAGGTGATTTTGATGAAGCTGTCCTCTTGCCATTTTGTGACAATTATAGATCTTTTGCAGCGTTCTGTGTCTCCTTTTCAGCCTGTTTTTGGCATTTGTTTTCAGCTGCTTTTTCTGCCTTATCAGCTTTGGCTACCTCTCTTTCCACATGCTTCCCCTCCGCTTTCTGATGCTCAGCTAGCTTTGCAGCAGCTTCTTCCTCCTTTGCCTGAGATTTTTGGTATTACATTTTCTTTTATTCTTGTTCCTTTACCTTTTAACGTGCCTTAGCCTCTCTCACCTTCCTTAGTGGCCAGAATACAGCTCCACCATTTGAAGGAGGTGATCCAGGCCTTCTGAAACAGAGGGAAGAAATCTCCTTTCTTGACTAGGATAATTCTTTGGCTCTTGTAGAGGTAGGTTGAGAGTTTAGTTGAGTAGGCTGTTGAAAGAGGTTTGAACATTACTACATCAAGTGGCTAAGTTCTATGAGTTGAATGAGGAGGAAACACGGCTAGGAGGATCTTGTTGCAATCAATATAGCCAATAAAATCCATAGTAAGGTAGGATCCATGGCCATCAAGGATAAGTAATCAATAGGATTGATGTGTTAGGATACATTAATCTATAAACAAGCAAGGAGAGGAAGAGTTACAACTCTAAAAATCTCAGGCAAAGGAGGAGGAAGCAGCTGCAAAGTTTTCTGATGCTCAGCAAGCGGAGGAGAAGCGTGTGGAAAGAGAGGTAGCCAAAGTAGCTAGGGAGAAAGAGAAGGCTGATAAGGCGGAAAAAGCAGCTGAAAACAACCGCCAAAAACAGGCTGAAAAGGAGACACAGAACGCTGCAAAAGCTCTACAATTGTTCCAAAAGAGCAGGAGACCAGCTTCATCAATTCCATCTACTCAGAAGCGCAGAAAGGTGGCTAAAAAAGCGGCTGAAGAGGTGGTTGACTGTGAAGAGCCTGCACCAGCATTCCCACCCAGAACAGCATGCAGGGCCGCAACATCAACCTTCCAAGCAAATATGAATAGGACAATTTTTTTTGAATGCATCAAAAAAGCACTCTATTACAAATTCTTGTGATAATAGCTGTTGTGGGTGGCTCTACAGCCTCATGTTTGTGAAGTTGTGATTTTGGTGTTCCCGGGCGTTGGATGAACCGGCACGGTAGCCATTACATCAACATACTTCAATGGGGTAGTGAATCAGATTTACCACTGAACATTTCCTCTCTACAGGATCTTTGGTATTGTTGGCTTTGACCATCATCTCAATATGGCGCCGAAAAACGACATCCCTACATATGTGTTAGGCGTAGGTCTCACGAAGTTTATCAAGCCGCGTCAGACGCGAGCATACCCAGAGATGGGCTATGAGGCAGGTGTGAAGGCGATGCTGGATGCGCAGATCAACTACAATGACGTTGAGACGGGAGTTGCGTGTTACTGCTTTGGAGGTACAACCAGTGGCCAGAGGATCTTCTACCAGTTTGGAATGAGCTCGTGAGTCCATTCCTACAATCAACCCAGAAGGAAAGTGTTGCAGGTGAGCTGTAGAAAGAGTTACTAACGAGTTTCAGCATTCCCATCTACAACACCAATAATGCACGTGCTACTGGCTCCACTGGTCTCCATCTCGCCCGAACTCTCATCAAGAACGGAGCAATCGACTGCGCCCTTGTAATCGGCTTCGAGTAGATGCAGCCCGGCTCAATCAAATCTGCATGGAGCGACCGACCCTCCCCCATGGATCTCTCAGTGCGCATGATGGCCTACACCCGCGGTATCTCCAACTCTCCTCCAACCGCGCAATATTTCGCCAACGCCGGCCTCGAGTACATGGAGAAGTATGGCGCTGAGGCTCGCGACTTCGCCGAGATCGCCAGGATTAGTCACTTGCACAGCTCGAAGAACCCGTACGCGCAGTTTCGCGATGTGTATACGTTGGAGCAGATCGAGAAGACGCCTATGATACACTTCCCATTGACAAAGCTGCAGTGTAGCCCGACGAGCGATGGTGCGGGAGCGGCGGTGATCGTCAGCCAGAAGTTTTTGGACGCACGACCACATCTGAAGAACCAAGCGATTCTCATTGCCGGCCAGTCGCTGATGACAGACTCCCCGCAATTGTACTCAAAGTCTTCGATGGATCTCGTAGGGTACGATATGACGAAGCGCGCCGCTCAAGCAGCGTTGAAGGAAGCAAGCGTGAGCGCGAAGGACATTAAAGTTGCTGAACTTCACGACTGCTTCTCAGCAAACGAGCTCATTCTTCTAGAAGGCCTCGGCTTCAGTGAGCCCGGAAAAGCGCATATGATGTTGCGGAACGGCGATATCACGTACGGCGGCAAAGGCCCTATCGTGAATCCCTCCGGTGGCCTCATCAGCAAAGGGCATCCTCTCGGCGCGACTGGTCTCGCTCAATGTGCAGAACTAATATGGCAGCTCCGCGGCTGGGCGAACAACAGACTCGCCGATGGTGCAGATGTGGCGCTGCAGCACAATCTTGGTTTGGGAGGAGCGGTTGTGGTCAACGTGTACAAGCGGGCAGACGGCAAGAAGAGTGTAAGGATGAGCGACGAGGAGGTGACAAAGGCAAGCCAGTTCTCTTACAACCCCGCAGTGGAAGCGCGATATGTGACAAAGCAGGAGGGTGATATGGTGAGGAGCAAGATGGCGGCGAACGAGTATGCGCTTGGAGATACGTTGGAAAAGACCCAGAGTCGTCTGTAGACGCAAGTTTTTTTAATGGTTATGTTCACATCAAATCAGACCCAGAGCTGCAAATTCATTGTCCCGGTTCTGTCACTCCTACTCAAACATCTCCCTTCCTCGATTCTGTGAAGACATTCAGGCGGGGGCGCGATGAAGTGTATAGGTACCTAGGTAGCATGTAATGGCGCGTTGCGCTACATTCGATAAGGTTAGCGCAGCGAACGCAGCAACCTTGGAACGGTGAAGCGACCCTTCTTTTTAGTTCGACTACTCATGCTGCTACGCCATTTTCTTTGCAACCGTAACACATTCCAATCAGCAACTAAGCCAGTATGCTTCGCGCTCATTACTTCGGAGAGACGGAAATATTCTAACTCATGTACCTTGCATAGGTGTACTCGTCTCCAGCCTCACCAACAGCGCGCAAACAGGCATGATGTCCCCAGGGATGGCAGCCGAAGTAGCTATGATCGCAGGTGCCCCACAGCCCGAGGCCGATTCGCTCGAGCAGGAGCTGGAAGGGTAAGTCAACGAGACTGCACCCCAAAATGAGACGCGACACTGACTACTGCAGAGTTGCGCGAAAGATCCGAAAAGCTCTCGTTCGCAAAGCCATCTCTGCTAGACATCTCGAGCGCTTAAGGGCCCATATTTCCGAGTACTTTGCAGACGCTGAGAGTAATGGCACATCGATCGACCCCGCAATCATCGCTTGGTGGGTCACTGACGACCAAATCCGTGGTTACAAGGCTGCGTTTGATGCCAGCGAACACGAAGTGCAAGCACTCGTTATTAAATATTCGGAAACGATCTGCCAACCAATTCGACCAATCTGCGACCAGATACAGCAGAAGCTTCCCCGAGAGTTGCGCGACATGATCTACGGATTCCTACTCGGTGAAGAAGATTACGTGTTAAGTCTACGCAACCTACACAGCCTAGAAGACTATTGTCTTTGCAAGAGTAACGAGGGTTGCCGAACGCTCATCCTGCCGCATTTATGCGATGCCAAGTACCTTGGGATCCAAACCACCACGGAACTAGCCGAAACATGGTACTGTACTTCGGTGGTTGGACTCAGGTATAACTATACTCTTGAAGATTTGTTACGCAAGGGACCCTGGATAGTCAAGATCGAGCCCTTGGCTTTCATACAACACGTCCGCCTCGCCACCTCAGCTCGCGAACTTGCTGAAAATCAATGGGATGGTGAGTTTGTAGCAAAGCCTGGGATATCTGCCATTCTTCGCCAGGGGGCCTCTCAATTTCCTAAATTGAGGGTAGGGGCAGGTATTACGTTCACGTTCTATTTCACATGTTACGATCGCCAAGATAATCCGAAAGTTAATCGGACACTCGCCAACATCGTAGAACCAACATTGGCTGTGCTTAGGGATCTAGGAAAGCAAGGTTACAGGATTATGGTGGATGTTCCACCCATGATTAAGGAAGCGCTCTCGCCATCTGTGGGGGAATGGCTGAGCACTATACCAGCAGACTATTAAGCAACGTATGGTGCCGATCGCCAGAGTAAATAAGCTGGTTTGGTAGTATTGATAAAATTTAGAATGACGTATTTAGGCGTTATGTCTCACTTCAAGACAGCTTGCGAATCTTTGGTCCCCTCAGTAGAGCAAACCAGTCATGTGCATGGATGGCACTCCACCTGCTCCATCTACCTCCATCCTTGGCCTCCGACTCCATGGAGGCCGTGGAGTCGGAGGAGTACGTTAAGCTTTATGACTCAGCTATACTAGCGGTGAGTAAGGCATTCCCGCTGCCCCACTAAGTTTAATGTGAAGTGCAATACCGATATCTGACAAGGTGGGAGCTTTGATATTGGAACCGGGCCTTCTAGTACTCCCGAAAAGTTACTGCCCCTCAATTATACTAAAACAAGCCTGCCACTATCTGAATAGGCTTAACGCTGTATTACTCCTGCAACTCCATGGACTCCATGGAATTGGAGGAATCTTGGCGGAAGGCGTCCACGCCCTCCGTGCATGCACACCACTGGAGCAAACCCTGCATACGGTCCTATTATCAGATGCATGTTCCATATAACTAATCTGGTCAATTGCGGTCCTTGAGAAACAGCACACATTTCGAGCTTGCTTTTGCAGTTCTGACCTTGCTGCATTGCCGTTCACCGACATTCGAAATATGGATCGCTTCAATGTCACCAACAGAGTGCCGACAGCTGAACGAGTTGCTCACTACGGACCCTTGGCAGGTAGCCTACTCTTCTAATGTAAAAAAACAACGAAATCATACCTGTGTGGTACGCTAATGTTTACGAGGATAGTATGAACTTTCAGCGTACACCCAGTGATCCGCGGTACTCTGAGTTCCGAGAATCTCCAAGAGTTTGCAGAGGCGTGGTACCGAATGACACGGTTTAACATTTACAGCTTTGCAGCGCTGTCGTTCATCCTCAGGTACGATAAGTTCAACATTTATCTTCGTCCCGCCTCATTGTTGAAGCACATACAGCTTGCTATTAGGAGGCCTTAACGTATTGAAAACGAAGCTAAATGGATTTATGTGTGGAAAAAAAGTCTCACATACCTGTTGTCATTAAAGGCGAACGTCAACATCACACTGAAAATATACAAGAAAGCGCGCCCATGGAGCTTCTGCAGGTTACGAGTATTGACACAATCCAAGTCCGCGATCAAAAAGCTTCGCTTCGCCGGCTACCGCACAACCATCGAAGTCGAAAGTCATTTCGTCCAGAAATCACAGAAACGTGAGTGTGAGTGCGCGGTGTTTGATGGAGACAAGGTGTCAGTCAAAGGTTGGATAGAGCGGGTGGAAGAATATCTGCGGTCGTCGGCCACTAAAGATACCTAGCCAGTGCCGTGGCAGACTTCCGCCGAGAAATAATAAGTTAAACCTTATCACACCGCTTTTCTTCGTCCAATCATGACAGCGGTGTTTGCAACTCTGAACCCAAAAAAGACAAATTGATTTTGGTCATAGTGTGAATGTGTCGGATTAATCATCATAGCACGGGTCAGTAATTTTATGTGGAGTTTGATAAAGACGCAATCGATGCAACTCCAGTGCCGCGGAGTGAAAGGCTGGGCATGTGATAACGCATTACGCTAGAGCTTGTTGGGTTAGTGCGATGACGCACGCGTAGTCTAACCCTCCGAACTCAATTCAGCACGCTAAGAGAACCACACTTGCGGTATACTACCGGCGATATGGAGGCATAGCGAGTAATTATCCTTGAGCGAGAGCTCAAAAGATATCTGTTACAGTTCGCAAATCCACAGGCCCAACCAACACAAACTTCAGCGCGGTCAAGGCTATGCACTTGCAGGAGCTCATCAACACAAGAGCAGATCCGTCGGAACAGGGTGAAAATAGCGCACCGCAGCTGCCTGGCGTGGACTGATGTTGCTTAACCCAAAACTACCACGAATATTGGAGACGTGCTAACTTCAAATACAACGCCCACCTAGGGTGGCAAAAGCTCACCAGTCGCGCAATCAGGATACATACCAAGGTGTACCGGGAGCAAGTCAAAGGGACGACACGATGACGGAGAGCAAGCGCATGTGGTACAGAATCATAACGACTCCGTGACGTGGTCGTGTAGCATGGCGAAGATATATGCAATTTATAAGAGCGCACACTGTACACGAACCGCTGACATCGTGCAACGAGTGTTTTCCCATCTGCATGATAAACCTACGCAACCGTTTTTTTCTTGCGTGTATTAACGCACTCCCACGTCGGCTCAACACCATGCACCGCCTCAAAAGAATCATCGCACATGCCATGCACGCGATCAAACCCCACCTTACCCTGAACATCACTCGTAGCATCCACATCATACATCTGCTCCATAGGTCGAAAACCATGTCTTGACCAGCCGTAATCCATGCATCCAAGCAATTAGCAAAACAAACCGCTGCTATAAAAGCCCAATCCGTAGTAGTGAATCGTATGAAAAATTTCAAGTCAAGTAGAAGTTGAAACTTGCCCCAGAACTCAACCAAATATACCCGTCAACAACCCGCTGGACTCCTCTAATACACCTCTCTACCCTTACTTCTTATCCTCGTAACCTCCCCTAAGCCTTATTGTTCGTACTCGGCCCCCTCCCATCTAACACCTCCGCACGTACTCCTATTCCCGCTCCCGTATACACACTCGGCAAATACCGTAACTTGGGGTACCCTCTCTTGAATAAACGTAATCTCAGCCGTAAAAGCCAGCCCACAGAATTCGCTCTAGCGTCTAGACTACGTAACAGGAAGCAACTTGTTACAAAGACCGTCAAAGAAAATAGTGTAAGTTCAGATTCATCATATATATGTATATGGGGTATCTTAAGCTTCAAGGACACATGAAAGTGATACAAATACATGAGATATTGAAATAGATAACAAAACTTTACGCTGAAGAGACTTCATGGGCGATTAATCCATTCACCCCAATCAAAGTCCGCATCAAGATCCTGCGATCTATTGTTGTCATACGACCCTCGCAAAAGCGCTGGATCAATACAAGGAGACATGCCTGCAATGCTAAGCTCACTGTCAGCCTGTATGCGAGCACTGGGTATTGATAGGCGGCTGGGCGTCACACGTTGAGGCGTGACATCTTGCGAGGCTTGCGATGACACGGACGTGCGACGGTACTCATTAGGGGACGTGAAGGGGCTGAGAAGCATAGGATCCGTTGGCTCATAGATCGAACAAGGGCCAGTGTTCGTCGACGTGTGATACGGAGATGAGCGTGTGTCAAAGCCTTGACTACTGGATTGCGCACTCATACCTACGGTACCGTAGTGGTCGTTTCTGGCGGCTTGGGGGTCCTGGTACTGCATCGGCGTAGTATAACTGGAGCCGTAGATTTGCGCAGTAGGCTGATATATCGCTGCAGAAGGATCCATTGGCTGTCGATTTTGGCTGTCGTCTGATTCGTGCTGTTGGTAGTCACCTCCGAGCGATGATGTGTTGGAGGGGTATTCAGAGCCTCTTCTACTCCGAATCGGCAGAGTATGTACCTTCGAACTGTACATTGATGCCGGAACATCATACGGCCCGGAATTGTGGGTGATGATGTATGAGTCCCTATCAAGGCCTTGCCTTCTGTGAACAGGCTCGGAATGTAGTCCAGGGTGATTTTTGCGAGCGTGTTTGAGCCGAGCGTCCTGACGTGCGAAGACACTGTAGCATCCATCCGCAGTGCATGTGTATGGTCCTCCTTTTGCTTCCGCATGCTTTTGCCGTACATGTCGCGCAAGATTTCCACGTCGGTACACGCCCGTGAACTCTACGCCACATCGGCCACAGCAGATGATGTTATTACCGGTGGGATTTGTTGTGGATGCAATTGTTGCGGACGAGCTCGACGCAGTGGCCCAAGGCAGAGGTAATGGCGGAATCGAGGGGAACGAACTATGGGTAGTCGTGGGGGCATCATAGACCTGAATACCTAGTCTCGATTCGATGGTAGCTAAATCCTCCTTGATGCCGCTTGAAGGATGACCGAGTGGGCCCAGTTCGTCGTAAACGTGTGCGGGGACTGACGATTGGGATTTCCAATGCATCGATGTAGGAGCGTGGCCCGGCTAGTTGCATGTCAGCCTCATCTTTATTGGGCTGCCGATTGACGCGTACCCGAGTGTTTACCTGGGACCTTGGGGCTGAGTATGGAACAATCGAACTTGCCGCCATGCACTGTGAGTCATGAACCCTGCCAGGGGACGGCAACTGGTCTTCGGGCGACAATGGACGATACATGGCACTATCGACGCGCTTGCCATCCCTATGGTAGGTTCGTCTCGACATTGTTTGCGGAGACTAGGCGTTAGTTTGCTCGTTGAGGATCGACGGATACTCCTGTCGGACGTAAGACTAGGATTAGATTCTAAGTCATCAAGAAGTATAGTCTGACAAAGGAAGAGTTGGGCGGAGCAGTTAGGGCGTGGGCATCTTGGTTATATGCGTGCAACGGGCAGGCCAGGTGCGATGAAGCATGGCGGTAGCCCTAAGGATGTGCCCCCCGCAAGTGTGCAAGTAGACATATTGCCGAAGTCGACAAGCCACATCCGTAACCCTTGTCAAAAGGCCGACCCATACCGTGGGTGGAATTGGATCGCCATAGAGACGGGGCTCGTCGTAGGCTGAGTGGGGGGCGTTACTGGTGCGTAAACCGAAGCTTGCGGCGGGCCGAAGTCCAGGATCCCTCGAAAATGAGGCTTCGTGTATGCCCCAGATGATTTCGCGTATATGGTTCCCACAGGAAGCGGCAGGGTAAGTGTGCAGGTGTGCATACTAGATGAGCAGCATGGCCGATGTCGAGTCGCGTGCATTCTGTCGGAGTTTCTGTCGTATGGGATGCATCGCCACGCATGCGAGGCTGTGCCCAAGGCAATTCCCAAGTATCGAAGCAGCTCATAGCTCGTAATCATAAGCTTGCCCTACATGCCGAATGCGACATGAATAAAAGACTGGTCTCCATAAGCGTCTCGGTACTGCTGGCCAACGGCTAACATACCCGGATCATTTCGGGTAGTTAACTTACCTACCCCTCTGCCGCGCACTAACTGCCAGCAGAACAAGGCAACCGTCGGATCTTTTGGCCAAGGCAGACCGAGGGCGTGGGGCGCAGCAAATGGCAGTGGCGAAAATTCATGTTGACGCGATGCAAAGCTTTTGTTGTTGTTACTACAGGCAATCAGGCAACATTTTGATGTCAGCTTACCTCTAAAAGTGCAGGACCTTGGCTCTGCGGTTTGAATGTTGAATCATATGAGTGCCTCAGCTTGCGTGTCGTGATCCTAGTAGCACCTGCCGTGGGAATTTGTCGAAGCATGAAACGACTTGAAGAATGCCGCCTCGACTCTCGAAACGCGTGCTTGATAGGTATTGTAGCAAAGGGTACATGATCGCGCCGCACGGGGGAGACGTCTTAATCAATAATTTAGCGAGGTAAGCTGTTCACCAATCCGGCGCTTGGGCCAGCTGGTGAGGGGCGTGGTAGAATCTTGGCTGCAGGCAGGCTGGGGTGCGTGGGACGAGTAACTCAGTGTTCAAGTTACCGCTATCGCACCATCTAGTAAGCAACAGAGAAACAGGGTTCGTAGAGTTCGGTGATGGTGTTGTTGTGCAGCTACAGCTTTCCCCTGGACCCGCCGTGTCCTGTCAGTGTGAGATACCACTTAACACCGCACATGTCGATGCACCCGATTCTGCAGACGCCTGCAATCCTTGCTCTTTCCAGGATAGCGTCGTATTCATATTTGCTATTGACCCCGACCGTGATCGACACCAGGCCCTCTGGTTGCCCTTCTTTTCCTGGTATGAAGCCTAGCCTTGCATTCGTGAAGGCTAGCAAGTCCCGGCTGCGTGCGACACCAAACACATCCTCCCACTGTCGCGCAGCCGCTTCGTGGCCCAGGTCACCAGGCTGCAGCCGCAATACACAGCCCTCGAGTGTAAGGTGTTGGGCTCGTTTCATGGCGGAGATGTAACTATTGCGATCCGGACCGCAGGCATGCCACGGCGAGAAGCGAGATTGTACGGGCGTCGGGTAGTCCGGCCCTGGTGCGTGGGAATCGAGTTCAGGCATCATGCCGCCTGCCATTATCAGCATTCCTGAAGCCTGGACCGCGCAACATGCAGAGAGGCGCACCTTTGATGCCCTTGGGGTGATACTGTACGCATACCGCATCCCCGTGCTCGTGCTCGTAGACGACTTTCGACAGTCCTTGGGTCTCGATATATGCTCGTCGCTTCTTGGCATCCTCGGCCTGCATGATGATCATGTACCCGCCATCCCCGCGCTTCTTGAGCAGGCGACCGGCCGTCGTACCTTCCTTGATGGGTGAGACGAGCTCGATGATGTCGCCACCGAGGGTTACTGTAGGGGCTGTTAGCCCTTGAAGCTATCGAAGCTATCGAAGGAGCGTGTACACACGTAGGACGTTCTTCAGCCCCCATTGAGCGACAGCGGCATCTTCGTAAACGACCTCTGTGCCTAGGACATAGGTCTAAAATTTCTATCAGTGCTAATTGTATATTTTTATCCGCAAGTGCCGTACAAGCAGCTCCTTAGCTTGCTCGAGGTCCTTTGTTACGAGAGCAATCTGGCGCAGACGCGTTGGGGCAGGCCCGAGACCCGGTCCAGTGTTCTTCGCAGCGGCCATGTTGACTATCAAGTGTACCGAAGAGGATCATACGTGTCCGATGAGCTATGTGCTGTGTATTTTGCAGCCGGCTTAATCGAGCTGTGCGGCTCAGCAAACTCCGAGGTCATCAAGTTCCCCGCACATGCCTCAGCAATGCGCTTTTGGCCTAAAGTTGCCCTGGAAGTGTTCGCTATTAGTCTTAAATCAATTGATCATCGATGCGAGGCGTGAAACCCATCTGCACGCGTTGCTAGTATGTGGACTGACGGTGTTGTGTTGTCGTGATGCTGGACGCGACGGCCATCTCGGTGCATCGGCCCGAGCTTTCGTCCCATCTCCACGTCAACATCACTGCTTCCTCCGTCTTGACCACCATCATCTGAATGCCGGCAAGCCTAAAATGACAGTACAGCGTGTTGATCAACTCCTCACTTCTAGCTGCAGTCTATCCGCGCCGCCTGCAAACAAAATTACTGTTCCCTACTCGCCTTTCTGCAGCTGAGATCGCTGAACGCGTCCCGTTGACCTTATCACTTGTCTGTGTAACGCGCTTTTTTAACCAGTCAACGCGCCTTTCAGGTAAGCTCGCTTGCTTCTTTTGTTTTCTTCATAAGCAGGTAAAGGGCCATTGACGGCGCTTCTAACGAAGACGGTGTAGAAACGATTCTAGTCTAGCAAACGATATAAAACATTTGCTCAAGCCTGGCCTTCGACATTAGCTCTTGGCTGCAATACAGAACTATATTCTTTTCAAATCACCCACCTTAAAGACTGGTCAAATACAACAAGGGCATTGCTACACCGCTCAGCCTTTCAAAGCCGTCGCTATTGGCGAAATCTTCGCATGTTTCCCATCGCGGAGGCATAGGTATCCGCAATGCGTGTTTGCTGAAGATAGTGTTGAGATATCCTTCGATAGTAAGAGATGGTCAGAGTATGTATGCTGCAGCCTTGATCGACACCGACTCCTCGACTCCTCTGCTCTCTTTTATCCTTCTCTTTAGACACCTTCAACATCTTACGGAGTTTTGGCATTGGGTCTGAATACTCCAAGGCAAAATTTTACCTTTCGTTCTGTGCGTTCGCGCACACGTTCTGAAAAGCACATAACTGTCATGAGATCCACCACAGATGGTGCATTTCACGACAATACCCGGACGTTGCTCCATGGTGGTCTGAAAATTTCAAGCTATTGCAGAGCCTTTCCTCGCGATTCAGCATGGGATCTTCTGCTTGCCTGATCTGGCCAATCGCTGTCTGTATCACATTACGGCCAACGCAGGCACGCTTTCCTCTTGATGTGCAACACGCACACACATCTCTCCGAGATATCACAGCGAACATGCTGCGTAACTATATCGGCAACTATACAGCGGGTCTGACCTTGGGATGAAGATGCGTTCGCTTTCGTCCGGAGTTCACTGTTATCCACTGACTATCGTTTCTCAAGGCCCTTTCACCCACTGTCTACGCTTCTCGAGCCTCTTCGCAACCCAGGAACTCTCAATATACCCTCGAGCACTAGATAGACTTTTCGGCACCCTCTCCCCCTCCAATAACGCCGCGCACACTTTACGAATACGTCACATATATTACGTCGAAATCTCAATTCCTGCGCTTCTGCGCGTTTCCACGTGGTTATACAGGCCTCTCGGGCTCACCTCGCAAGCTCGGATCATGTGGCCGCCCGGGATGCTTTTGTACGCAGTCTGTGACCTCGACTTTACGAACAGACTTGAAACTCTCATTCAACCTCGATTTTGGGATTCCAACCTTTTGTCACTCTTTACATATAGTCCTCTGCCCCCGTGGCCATTCACTCGTTCCAACCCTTACCAACCCTTCCTTTCTTTTGTTCGGAGGTCGTTCAGCTTTTGTTTGTGTCTTTGTAGGTTAGTACGCATTTTTCCTGTTAATCTTTGATTGTATATGATTGATAGCTGTACAGCGAGCTGTCATGATGTTAAGCTTCGTCAACGAGTACTTTCTTAAGCTCGCGGCCGCCACGCCGCTTCCTTCCGACGAAGTTCGAGCAGCCGGCAATGATGCTACCGTGACGCCAAGGCCACACATACCCTCCCACGCCTTTGCCTTCGTCGTCACACCAGCTGCGCAGAATCAATCTTGCCCGCCGAGCCCGAACGCTGTCCCCAAGCCGACGAACAAGAAACGCAAGCACAAGCCTAAGATCACCATCTTCTTCGACGCCGATGCCGCGAACGAGCCTCTGAAGACGCCAAAGAGGTCCAAGACAAACAGTCCACGCACTCCTCTCGCTGACAGGACCCATTCCTCAAACTCCACACCTGCGCCCTCTCCACATCTGCCGGACACTCCATTTCCACTCTCTTCCGCGGACCCTTGGTGGGAGAACATTGAGAATTATGACATGAACAACATCATCAGCCCTCCTGCGACGCCCCATAACCGGCCTCTCAGACCCTCGCCCTCCGTAGGCCCACCGCCCCCTCTTACGACCCGCACACTTCGCCCTCGTGCGCGACAGACTGCTGTCCCGAACACTCTTCTTCCTCCCGCCCAGAATATGATCCTGTACAACATGTTGGGTCTGCGAGACTGGAGTGTCAGCGCAGATGCTATCAAGTTCGCGTACCGCCGCGTCGCTTTCACCAGTCACCCCGACAGGGCCTCCATCAAGGACAGGGAGATTGCTACGCTGGAGATGCAGCAGATCAACGCTGCCAAGGATTTGTTGTTGGATGCTCGCCGCCGCCGCCAGTACCACGCCGATGGTATTGTGCCCTGGGTTGTCTGAAGGACGGCGCCTGTTACCAGGGCCTTGCCACTTGCTGGGTCAGAGGGACTGGATGTTGTTTCTAGGATCTTGCCGCTTGTGGCTTGTGGTATTTGGATTGGTATGATGAGCGATGCGAGGGGTTGAATTGCTGGTTGCTCATGATGGTGATGCCGATGGCGGTAACGGTTGTAAGATGCCCATTGTATTATTGATGATGCTTTCAACGGCTGCCCAAACGGTGGTGGTCAAAATGGTGTTCAAAAATTCCTTGTTTGCCTTTTTTTTCACGGGCGGTATCACTAGCTACGCGATACGACATGACACGTCAACGACGCTCACATAAGAGCATTCTTTCAACACCCATACAAGATCCCTCATCCTGTTTGTCCTTTGCTAACTTCCCTCAGCCTGTCTGCCACAGCAAGAGTTGCGTACATAGGTGGTCGACCGCGTAGCATGCGACCAGCATACCCTACGCGGCTATACCCTTCCTAGTCTTCCGATATCGCTCACACAAGTTTGTGGAGCCTGAAAAACGCTTCTCGGAGCACGCTGCAGCTACACTGTCCATACTCATCTTCCAGACGGCGCGACGGTGAAATAAAGCAACGCGAGCATGCATCGTGACACGCGCTTTTGGGGCAATATAAACCGTACAACACACCTGCTTTACTCTACTATATCTTTCCCAACTACATACGCAACCACACACATCTTTATCAACGGCTTTCCCTTTGTTGCATCCACTACCTCCTTCTCTGATACGGGACCGCACGGGCTGGGTTTTCGGACCCGGGTTTGGGGGAACTGGGCGAAGAGTTTCAAGTCAAGGGTGTGGATTTTGTGGAAACGTGACGGCGGAGGTTGTTAGTGTGGAGATTGACTGAGGGGTCTCGCGCCTGTGGTGGTGGTGATGGCTGTGGGGACAGTGCTTATAGCGATATGAAGGGGAGGGCATGGTGAAGAGAAGAAAGGGGGAAGACGTGAGGGAAGGGGGGGAAAGGGGTGTGAAAGGAAAGAAAGGCTACAGGAGACGAGACATGAGGATGGTATGATACCTACAATGCGGTGACGACCTTGTGGATTGATATCTTGAGTATGGTATGATACCTACAATGCGGTGACGACCTTGTGGATTGATATCTTGAGTATTTATTCAAATGCACCACGTTTGCATCTCAGGGAACGACATGCGATAATGCGCTTTAATTTATGTTAACTATTGTAGTTTTTATACTTACTAAAAAAACGGCATACCTACCACCACGCTCGCCATACTTCGCTTGACTAATTATTGTTATGCAAGCTGTATAGTGTCTGGTTTTCCCTTATCGAATGCCCCAAGACGCTCGCCGCTCTTACCTCCCGCGAGTATTTCCTTGAACAACCTTGTTCAATATGCCTCTGTCCTAATCCTAACATACGAGTCCGCGTTACTCACATATCCCCTAAACGACGGTCCCACAGACCAGTTCGATAAATCGTGCATAGTCGCCTAAAAACCGTCAGCAAATATCTTCCAATCACATACGGCTCCGCCTTTCATGAGCACATTGCATAACATACCATTGCAACGGGGCACAAATCCACAAGCCCCGTCTCCTCATCCCTGCGCAGCGATTCTTCAGTCGGAAACGACCAGTCGCACTGGATATTGGCGCTCATATCACTGAGCCACTCCATTTTCTCCTGCATCGTCGGTATCTGGACGGCAAACTCGCGGAAAGCGGGCCAGACGACAAAGTCTAGTATGCTGATGTGGGGCATGAATAGTTGATTGGGTCTGAAAGTAGTGTTGTGAGCAAAGTTGTACATGCAAGCTTGATGGTGTTCAGACGTACGTTGGTCGAAGCCACTCAGGTATTGCGTCGTATGTCTCAGCCGAGGGGAAGATCATCCATCGCATGAGGTACCAGAATTTGTACATGGATGCGAAGCAGGTAAAGGTATTCCCTGCAGTTGTCAGTCTCGTATGCGCTTGAAAAAAGATGCTCATTCTTTCAAACGGAATGGAAGGCGGCGAGATATCGACTTACCCTTCAGCTGATCACTGTGCACCATGCCAACTGCCCATTTGGAAAGTACACCGGACTTGTTGAACTCTTCTTCGTCAAACAGAGCTGCAATATTAGGGTGCTTTTCGATGATCAGCTCTACTGGTGCACCTCTAGTTATCAGCTCTGTAGCTTCCTGCATTACGCCTAGGAATGCATGCCGCAGCGAACCAGGGTCTGGCCTTGTGTTGACTGGCATCATCGACCAGGTTGGAAAGGAGAGATTGCCGATCGGATTCATTGGGGTATAGTTGAGAATGACGGGGTTGCGAAGGGCAAAATTTTGATGCACTCTGATGGTGTTTACGATCTGCTGACGACTCATAATGTGGGTTGCATGTATCGATCGGGTTCCCTGTTGTATTTGCGGCGAAGCCTTCCGACTTTGTAGGCCATCCGTAGAAGGTCCGAGGGGTAATAAACCATGATCGGAAAGTGAGGCCTGCTGCATGAGCCTGGGGTCGATTGTCTCATCCAAAAAATCGTCGTCTACAAGGCCGTCCTCATTCTCGCCTCTGGCCAAAAGGTAGTCGTCGCGGTCGTACAGTATAGAAAGAAATGCATTACCAGCTAATTCACCTACGGTAGCTGGCTGCTTCCCTTTAGCAGAAGATGGAAGCGGAGGCGAAACCGTGTAGTGGGAAGTTGGCCAGCCTGGAAGCTGCCTAATAGGTGAAGTCAGGGACACAGTGGAGCCATGGCGAACCGATGGGGTGCCTGTTTTCTTATCGAGCGCACTCAGGGACTCACGGCTGAGCCCACTAGCGGAGCTGGCCGTAAACTCCGTGGTTAATAGACTGAGCCCGAGTTATCATCGTGAAACAACCAGAGAGAAATATGGAATTGAAACACATACCTGGGAGGTTCGCTAGGCGCTGAAGAGGGAGCAATGGCGGGAAGCGATTTTGCAACGTCTTCCAATCTTTCGCCGAATCTTAGCCGTGTTAAAGTAGACACGGCCTGGAAGTCGGTTCCGGAACACAGGGAGAAGACTATGCGTTCCAACTCTTCCACCTTACCGGACAAGCTATCCTTCTTCAACATTTTCATCCTCTCGGCCCGGGAAACACCTTCCGCGACATCGTATTGACAAGTTATGTCATTATCGTTGCATCGGACGCACCGCGGTCTCGTACCATCGCACTGCCAGCAAAGAGTCAGTATTTAGAAACGAAAAGCAAATTTCGACTTGGAGACGCCTGGAGTACTTCGAGTAAGTTGAAACCCCCATATAGCGCTGGAAAAAGCAATGCAGAGCGCTCCTGAATCCTCTGAGACACATGCTATCACGTGTATCGCGCTGTTGCGTACCTTGGCCTTTCCTACCCGGCATTGGATGCACGCCACAGCAATGGCCTGCCGCCTCTTCCTTTTGTCTGATGGTGGACGTCGGGATCCCGACTGTTCTGAGGCCGGTGCAATATTTTGCCATCGTTCAGAAGGATCCATGTTGGACGTGGGCGTGTGCGTGTGCAGGGATGTAACTGCTGACAGTCTCGCAAAGGTTCCAAGATCGATGGTGGATCCTGTGGGGTATCGGCGTTCGGGATTCGTTGTACGGGGTCGTTGGAGATCTGAAACTACTGCTGTTCTAAAGTAGCAATGTTGGCAGCATTTTGCCACTTTCTTCTGCGCAGTCGTAAATTCCAGGTCTTCCGAGGACCTCAACGGTAGATGGCATTGGGGATCGAGATCGAGCGGGATGACGGTTGCTCGGTGAAAAGAGCCGAGCGATGAAGGTGCAGAAATACCAAGGTCTTGTCCGGAGATACGGCCCTGTCCAATGAAAGGCCCTAAGACTGTGTAGCGACATCTCACGTGCTGTTTGAGCTGATCGAAACAAGTCCTGGAAGTGTGTCAATATAAACCTCAGGCGAATGGAACGCGCTTCAGAAGATTCGGGATTGATCAACTGCTTCACAAGCCGGGAAGCTATGCAAGCTCCCGCCCTGCACAAGTGGCGGCCCATGTCCTGTATAGCATAGCCCCCTCTACAAATGGGTTTAGTTTCAAATATTTCGGTTCGTGCTGAAGCGTCGAAGAACCGTCCAGATGTCGGTGGTGGAACAAGTGCCAAGCGATTGTCCATGAGCGTAAAGTGAAGGTGGCGGTGCGCGACCATAGCACTAGTCGGTTTTGAGCGATGAGCGAAAACTCGGAGTGTGACGTCACAGCACCCCCAGGTATGCCAAACTGCCATCTCTTGTCTCCATCAGAAGCATGATGCATAACCTGTTGATACTAGTAACGAATAATGGCTAACTGAATTGGCCAGGTCGTAATTTCAGCTGCGACAGCCGCAGGTGTTGATGATATGTATCGGAGGTTGAAGGATGGAGCGGTGGTGATGTGAGGTTATCTAGATGGATCAATCACAGTCGACGTCATGGCCTCCCTGCCATTCTGCGGAGAGTGGTCCGCTTCCTTGCCACGGTTGCAAGTTCAAAGGTCTATCGCAACCCTCGGTTGGGTATGGGCGCCACTCCTCGGGAGACCGCTAAATCGGACATGTATTTTGTTCGTGGAAGCAACATGTACCGTTGAAGTTAAGTAAGAACAAACCTCGTGTCAGATACAGCAGAGGATGCGCAGGCTACAGAAAGATGATCAGCTAAAGGAGAGTGTAGCTAGCTTCCTTGGCCTACCTATTGAAGCATCCTCAAGCTTTTGAAACTGGGTAGTATCAAAGCACGGACCTTACAAGAGGCTTTAGTGGCTGGGAAGGAAAGAGCAATGTCAACTGAGAAGTTCGATCTCTAAGGTTGCTTGCAATTCATGAACAGTCCTGAACTTATTAGATCTAATACGCATGCCTTAACTAGTTAACCATCGGCAGTCTGTATACGTTCCGATCCGGCCATCGAGTCAACGGGATCACACACGTATGCTAGGCGTCCAGCTACTCAGTTATCGGGAACTTAATCAATCCGCTCCAATTCCGACCTCCGCTCTTATCTGCGCAATTTGCAACTCCTTTGGAACCCAGGGCTGTGCGACAGTGACTACGCTGACGTGGTCTTGCCACATCCCTACAGGGTCATTTGTAGCTCCGTCCTCCTGTACGAATGTTTTATGAGGCATACGAGAGGATCAGTAAGATGGGGGTTTCAATATAGATCAAAGTTTTGTAACTACTGGAGTTTTGTTCTAGTGCGATGCATATAGACTTATATCGCAAATACTCTAAAGAACTCCCAAACATCACAGTATGACCAGGAACATATATATAGAAACGGTTTCCCAAAAAAAATCAAATGAATAAGAGAGAGAAGAGCTGCAACAATTGGCCTGTCTTGAAGAAAAAAAACTGGAAAGCATGAGTGCTCAAACGTGGTGAACCATCATCTCCACATCTGACGTCTCCCCCAAGCTCTTCTCGCTGGAAGCCCTGTTCTTCTTCCCAATCGTGTTGCCGAGCACCGGGAAGCAGAATCCGGGATGGAATGCCGTCAGAGCCAAAACACTGAGAACGATCATGACTCCCTCGAGCACAATAAACTCCGGCTCATCGCGCATGAGCTCGCTCCTCCAGCCGCCAGTAAGCTCAGGGATACGGTAGACACATCGAATGAAGACACCCATGTATGCGACGATGATAGCGAGAATGAAGCACCGGAACGACGTCTTGTGGAAGAGCGTCATGGCTCCGGACGAAAGCTGGTCGTGGCGCTTGTGGGTGCGTACAGTGTACTCCACAAGGAGGCCGCCGAAGATAGCCAAGATAAAAACTTGAAGGATAACACCAGCAATCATGAGGTTTGTGCCCACATCCAGCATGCTGGAACCATCGTCCGCAGTCGCGGCAATACCGCCACCCGCGCCCTGGAGGATGAGCGAGAAGATATCACCCGTAATAAAGATGCGTGTGTACCAGGCGGGGCGGAGGCGCGACCATGATTCTCCGAAGCTGATGACAATGTGCTTGAGTGTCAGGTAGATGCCGGCGGATACGAAGGCGGGAGAGATGATGAGACAGCAGATTTGGATCTGGAAGCCGAGCTGGTCGTAGGGATTGTTGTAGAGCATGATGCGACCGATATACCCGATCGTCTCACCCAAGCAGCCGAGACCCAGAGCAATCTGTTTAGTGTTAGATGGTGTTGTGAAGATGTTCGGGAGTGACTTACCATAAATGTCCATGTCTTATACCGAATGCCGAGGCCTATTTGGATGATAAGGCAGAGACCAAAGAATGCAGCGAAGAAAGCATTGGCGCCAATACTGGGGTAGTACCCATAGATCGTTCCCTCGACTGGGCATTCAGGGCCGACTTCGATGCAAAACGCTGGGGCGGAAGGTGGAACGGTCATTGTAATAGATAAATGTGTAGTGAACTGGCAGATAGAAATGGCAGTGTCTTGGCCCTTATCCAAAAGGAGATGCAACAGTAAGGACCGAGAGAGCGTTGAATAATTGAACAAAGACTATTGTAGGGCTGGAAGTACCTCGCCGTATGTTCGTTGTTTTCTTGTCTCTTTTCAACTTGACAAGTTGCGAGCAAGAGAGATAAGGTATAGTAGGCTGGATCCAAGGGCTAAGTAATTGTGATAAAGCTACAGGTATTCGGAGGCGAGTGTAGTAGTGTTCTGTGTGATGACAGAAGTGCTGATGGCAGGATTCCTTGGAGCCTTATAGCTTCTAGAGACTTAAAAGACGAAATGGTAGTCAGCACTGAACCGGAAACAAGGCGCAACAAAAAATCCGACTCGGGGGCAGTGTCGACTGCGCGTTGTCTAGCGGGATGATCTACTAGTCTCGGAACAGCTGTGCTTGCGATTGCAACGCGGTTTTTCTGTCTGACATTCCTTTGGCGCGAGGCCTGCCTACACAGCCAAGCTTCTGTTAGCATGCTATTGGCGTCTTATATCGCGTTGTGGTCTTGAATAAGTTTAGTGAGAGGCCGAAACGGGTGCCAAGGCGTCCGAGATGGAAAGTGATTGGGGCCTATGACGCGTCAAGGAAGGGCGGAGCAGCGGCTGAATAAAACTCATCGTTGAGGTCCTAGACTGTTGACCGGTTGTTGGAACTTAAAATCAAACCGTGTGTCTCTCTCTCGGTCGCGGACACAAGATGTAAATGTCTTTGCGTCGCATTGACAGGTGTGCAGGACGATTCTGGGAAACGTTTTCATTGTGCTGGTCAAAGCGACATCTTTTCGCATACAAAGACCTGAAGCCGACGCGGGATAGCTGGGGTATAGCTAATGCGACTGCTTTATACTCTCTCGTGAGTTCGTTGACCGTGGAGGCATGCTCTTCGTGTTGTGCTTACCTTGACGTGGCCTGAGGCCGCGCGGATCGGAGGAATTCTTCAGCCATCCGTGAAGGTACAGTAAGCTCATCACCCTATCGATTCGGAAAGCATGCGCATCTCGATGACATAAGGAACCCATTGCCATTCTCGCTGTTGCACTTTCGCAAAGCATTGTTGTTTCGAGGAACCCACAAGCGCGGAAGATCTGCCCGTACCTATCCTTGGCGTGACTTAAAATAAGTGTCCAGCCCTAATTGATACTTCCGACACGCTACACATCTCACCTGCAGTTCCCGGGGATGTGGTCATTCCATGCTCGCAGATAGGCTTCTCACAGATAACAGGAGAAGTGCTCCATTTCGCTCGTGGTCAACACTGACTGAAGGCTGCCTGCTAATCGCGAAGCTGCAATAGCGAGATTAGGCACACGCTGCGCGAAAGAGCTCGGCGACCTGGCATCTTTCTCGTCCCTCAGGTTTCTCGTGTAGACGTTGCGGAGAAAATGCCCGCGCATCTGGAACCGACAATCGGCCGCAAGAGCCCGCGTGATCCCCGGATTAGCTTCGACTAGAGTTCTGCAACTGTGAAGACTGCAACGACAGCCCGTTGTGCAGTCTGCAATTTAATGACGCTCGAGAACCGAAAATGCCGACTTCAAACTGGTACTGAACGGAGCGACATTATTAGCAAAAGCTTCAGAAAGCACCAGCCGATGATCATACACGCCATCGGCTCGAACGTCGCCGACTACGAGTCCTGGAAATTGCTGCTTGGTGAGGTATCTCGAGGCTGCGTACCTGGCCGCCTTGTACCCCCATTGCAAAGGTAAGCCCAGGACTTCCTCTACCGGAACCAAGTTTCTATAGGCTGCTGGGTGTGCACAGTGCATCTGACGAAGACCCAGGGACGGAAGAGTCTGCTGTCAGCGCAAGGCATAACAATTTATAGATTCCGACAAAATGAACCCACGCTCGCGATAACCATGGGACGCCTTCTGTCAAAATGTGGTGACTGCAGGGAAAAGCTGTGCAACATCGGCTCTCCCACGATTCTCCGACTGACCAGGCACGCAAGGTTTCCGAGATTATCATCATACCTGCCGCTTCGGGCTGCACTGACCTGTTCCTAGCCTAGGCGCGTTGGCCTGAACTTCGACGATGTGCGCCACCTATGTCTATGACCCTGTTGACCTTCACGACACAGAGACCGTGCTGCACCCGAAAAGGTACTAACTCTTAATATTCGCTTGCGATGCTGCCTTCGAATTTCGATCCCAATTTGCCCTGGCTGGAACCTATGCCACGGATCAGTATCACAACTATCTTTGGCGTATAGATGCCGATCCCCAGCATCGTCATGACCCTCTTACCCTTCGCTACAGCAATTCCACTTGTCTCGCATTAGGTAACTGTACCTTGAGCTTCTAATATGGGTCATCGCTGTGTACGGCCAGTGGTTTGTTATATCCAACCCTAGGGTGCGAGCCGACGTGCCTGCGACCGATGCCGGCAGATCGACAGGTGTTAATATCACCGCTTATCAAGCTTTCTCCGTGCAATTCATCGATAATCCGCCACATGTTACTCCTTTTGGAAAAGCTGGCCTCCTGTTTCCTTTGATACACGCCTGTCGAGCAAGGGTCCGCAGACTTTAGGCCATGACCGGCTTCGTGCTGGACTGAATTGAGAAAACGTAGCTGGAAGGATCAACGACGCCAATCTTTTAATCGGGACGCTATGTATCTGGTTGATATTTAAATACAGGACACGGCGTCCTCCAGGAATGGTAATCAGTTCAGGACGACCATCTCTTCACGACCTCGAAGAAGCACCATGTCGGGCCTACTTCAAGTACTGCTGCTTTCGCTGTACGCCACTTTGGCGTTTGCCAACACGGTCACTTATGACTTCAGTGTTGGTTGGGTCACGGTATTTTCCCACACTCCCTACCGAGAAACCATGAGGCTTCAAATACCTCCGACCTCTATATTCAAGCAAGCAAACGCTGATTCATCGTAGGCTGCTCCTGATGGCTACTCCAGGCCAGTCATCGGCGTCAACGGCCAATGGCCAATCCCTATCATCGAAGCCAATGTAGGCGATACCGTGTCTGTCACTGTCCATAACAACCTGGGCAATGAGACAACTTCGCTCCATTTCCACGGCATGTTCCAAACTGGCACGCAGGCGTCCGATGGTACCACTTCAGTCACGCAATGTCCTATCCAGCCCGGAGATTCTTTCACATATACCTTCGTTGCCAATCCGGCCGGCACCCATTGGTACCATTCACACAACAAGGGCCAGTATCCAGATGGTCTGCGAGGCAAGATGATTATCCATGACCCGGTTTGGGAGAGAAGCCTTAAAATCGATCAGCAGCTATACCTGTCGATGTCTGATTGGTGAGTAGTCATTCCCCGTGTCTCAACCATTATCAAACTACGGCGGAAGAGCGTCAGTGGCAAATTCAAAGCACTGAAAGTTGTACGAGGTGCTCTAGGCTTATGCTTTGGACACTGTATTCTGCCTGACAGCTTCGCGAGATGTTTCACGCTTGCGCCAGAATTGGAGCATAACGCTAATGTACTAAACAGGTACCATCGCCAGATGCCAGACTTGCTCCGTGATTATATGAGCCCGAGCAACACGAATGGAAACTTCCCCTCCCCGGACACCTTCTTGTTCAATGACACGCACACTCCTTTCAGCTTCAACTTCTCTCCTGGGAAGAAATATCTACTTCGAATCGTCAACACCGCAGCAGTGGCGTGTGGCCAATTCCATATTGAAGGTTACACTCTGAGTGTGGTAGAGTCCGACGGCGTGCAAATGCAGCCCAAGAACGCGGATACAATCGTTATCTGCGCTGGCCAGAGTTACGGCGTCGTTGTCCAGGGCAAGACGAAGCCATTGAGTGGCGCGAACTGGATTGCAAAGATGACTACCGACATGCTGACGGATGCTGCGCCTTCTGCCAGTTCAAGTACGGTTATCGGCGAAGTCATTTACGATGTGCTTTCGTTGCTTCCCAGCCTCATCACCGACATCCTTACGTTGACCTGGGCCTCGGCTGATGTTCTCGATGACTTCACGCTGCAGCCGCTCGACGGCGAAAAACTCCTCTCGCCCGTAGATAACACGATCGAACTGGTAACCAACCAGACGTACTTCACCGGCATTGGAACTCGTCTCGCTCTTGGTTCTCAGCCTTGGGTAATGCCCAAGGTCCCATCGCTGTTCACTGCTTTGACGACAGGGAACGCAGCATCAGACCCCGCGACGTATGGTCCTGGTGCCAATCCCTGGGTCGTCAAGGCTGGACAGGTGGTGCAGATCCACTTGCAAAACACACATGATTACCCTCACCCTATGCACCTCCACGGCCACATCTTCCAGGTCGTCGCCAAGGGCAGCGGTACCTGGAACGGCAATGAGGCTGCGCTGCCCAGCATCCCACTCAAGCGCGATAACTTTGTTGTCCCAGCACAAGGATACATGGTCATCCGTTTCAAGGCTACCAACCCTGGTGTGTGGTTCTTCCATTGCCACATCGACTTCCATCTTTTGGCTGGTATGGCGGCGACCATTGTCGAGGCGCCGGATCAGCTCTCGGGGTCCGTGCCGCCTGCGGCTGCGGCGATATGCAGTTCGGGAGGGAACCCGTTCAGTGGCAATTGTAATGCCGCCCCCGGGAATATTTCAGCGTCGGACGCTGCAGCCCAATGCAACACTGTGATTAACTTCATCGAGAAGGATAACAGCGCATTGATCAGTTAGGGTAGCATATCGGTCTGTAGCATATAGGAGTTTCAATTTACAAATCAATATCTTTAGCAATGGTTCTTCTTCCCAAAACACTCTCTATCAATGACGCCCTCCACACCCACACCCTGCGCTCTTCGCTACCAACCCAACCCGCTTCTGCCAACTCCAGCTCATTTCCGGATTTTCTCCCATCTTCTTCATCTCCCACACATCCCGATCCGTCCACCCTTTATCCAACATGCTCAGCTCAACGCTCAGCTTCGCGTACTTGACCGCCTCCCACTTCATCCCAAAACTACTATACACCTCAGCAGCGTGTTTATATCCTATAGACAGAGAAGCCTCAAGGCGCTCCTGCTGCATCAGACTTATGAGCAGCTCAGCAACTGCAGGCGTCGCCGAAGAGGCAGGAGTCCAGTCATCGAGCACCTTCTGTAGAGCGGCGATGTGCTTGAGCCGAGCGTCAGACTCCTCGACGAGGTGCGGGTGCGCAGTGCACGTCGAGCACGCGCATTTAAACCCCCAATTCTTCTCCAATCTGCGCATGCGCTCCGAGCGCTCTTCCTCATTATTAGTGTACGTAATCGTTATCTCTTCACCGGGGTAGATGGGCTTGATGGCATGTATATAATGCGTCAGCGTCTCTTCGTCGAAGAAGTACGCAGCGTTGGGCCGACAATCGTGGTTCAGCATGGCGATTTCGGGGAACAGGGCGGATTGCGAGACGCCGTCGATGGCGATTTCGAAGTTGTTGGTGTTGATGCGGTCGTCGATTGGGTCGTCGTCGGTGTGGCCCATGAGTTCCCAGAATACGCGTTGGGAAGCGACGGGGAGGGTTTCGATGCCACGGTGCATAAGGGCGAGGCGCTCCGAGTTCGGGAGGTCGTATAGATCTGGGTCTGTGATGAGGATGGGTGTTGAGGCGAAGAGTTGGTCGCCGCGTTGGAGGGTTTTGTTGGCGACTAGGCCTCGGCCTTTGCCGGGGAAGTCATGCTTGTAGAATGGTGGGTTCTCGAAGTGGTTCATTCGCGAGAGTGTTTCTGGTCGCGTGAAAGCGTCCTTCTCCAACATCGCGTAGGCGAGTGTCTTCGTGGTGATGATAAAGATACCTCGTCCTGATGCGAAGTTCTGGTCGCTGAATACGCAGTACGGTTCTTCGGTGGCTTCGGTGGAGAAACATTCGGGCGAGAAATTCCATGGGAAGTCTTTGATGCGCGATGCGGTCTCCCGCGAATCTTCTAGTGTTTGAGTAATGTGGGAGATATTGGATTGATAGCCAAGCGTGATTGTGCTGGATGTGTCGTATGTTGAAAGCTGGCATTCGCCATTATGGAGGATAGAGTTTGAAGGACAGGCGTTCTGGAGGAGCGGCTGTTGTTGGGCAACGATATCGACCTTTTGGTTCGATAGGGCAAGAGCACCACCGAAGAGGCTAAAGCTTGTCACAGTCTTCATGCTGGATCAATATGACGATAGAGTAGTAGTTATAATGAGGAATTAGGGAGCTAGAGATAAAATTTGAGGCATAATTGAAGTCAAGCGTTCGTTTATAGATGTTGAGTTAGTCAGTTCTTGAACGCGAACCATGAAACCAGACCTGTCAACAATCAAGCCGACCGGCGGCTTGATTCCTATCTAGGCCTGACAGGAGCCTAGACTAGGGACGTGCACGCCTAATCAGGAATCAAGCTTGCAGATCGGCTTGATTGTTGACAAGTCTGCATGAAACACGAGATGGTCGTGAAGCTTGGGATGAAACGATCCTACGAAACACCCTGTCTCTCCGCAACGCAACGAAACACCCTGAGGCGTGAACTGTTCCAAAGCTGATAGAAGCCTCGTAAAGCTCGGGGTAATAAATGGGTCTATGTCGCAAAGTTGGTCGTACCTGGGAAGTCGCGCAAGTGTGATTAATACATGATGCGCTCATTAGAAATAGTGTCTAGCTGTCTGTTTTCCGGAGCTCCAAGACAATCAGCAAAAAGCTCCGCGGAGGTGCGCGGCACTGCTTCCAGTGCGACTATACTGAGGCGGATTAAAAAAAAAAGTGTCACAGTGTTGAGGTACAACAGGCTGGAGCGAAACCTAGCTCAGTTGTACTTGCTCCGTTGCACCCCACCTTCGGACCGAACTTGTACATCAAGAGCATACACAGCGAAAAGACACTCAAGATTCTCTGGCTTTTTTTCACCATTTGAAAGATAACGTGAAATACTTTCAGCAAACAAGTGTTCGTGCACCATTAGGGAAACCGACAAAAAGGTCGTAAAACATCGCTTCGACATTGAAATGGGTATGTAGTACCGCTGAACGCTAAACAATAAGCACCGCCTTACCATCAATCACACTTCTACCTTTGCAGCCCTAAATGCACCCAGATCCCATTTCATGCCTACTTCTTGTATTCATACTCCTTCCAAACCAATGCAAACATAACCTAGCCATTTTAAGATCTGTCCCTCTAGTTCTACGCCGGTCTAACACCACCATACAGTGTCTCGAGCCTAAGTTCATCCACATCACTTGTCCACTCACACGTCCTCGGAAGAGTAACCCTCCACCCGCGATCCTCCATCTCTTCCAGTAGCGTCTCCGCCTTCCTTTCCCCGTCCTCTTGATCCGTAGCACAGATAACAAAGGTGGTCAGGTAGAACATGACGAACGGGTATTTGGAGTTGAGGAAGTGCTGAATGTAGTACTGCCATGCGTTTACAGAAGAGGGGCGGTCGAATGCTGGGGGGTAGTTAGTTGTTGTATACATAGTGTTGGAGTGGGCAAGTGGCGGACTTACGCATGACGTTCCAGCGGTAGACATGGCCTTCCCACGTTGCAAAGTTGAGGCCGCTTTTACCTAGACTCTTTATTGCGGGCATGGGCCAGGCGCAGTAGTGCGTTTGTATTGAGCCCTTTGCCATGATTGCGTTGGGATGCTCTTGCTTATACTTTATCGCGAAATCTGATAGACAGGTCTTTAAGGGCAGAGGCAGTGACGGAGTTCGTTCGCCTTCCGCCCTTGTAGCGCTGTCCTTGTAGGGGAAGTAGAGATCAGGTGCGCCATCCGCGCCTTGAACGATGATTGGGTGAGTCTGTGGCTCCTCATAATTGGGTGCGAGACTGACGATGCCATAGCGCTCCATGTCTTCGATAACGCGCCGTATGAAGCGGTTGTCATCCCGGGTGATATGTTGCGAGGCCATTCTCCTTTGCCTCGCTGCGAGAATATTTGGATCCGGGTCGTGGCATCTCCACCTGTTACCTTCGTGCTGGATCTCACCAGGTGGTGGGTAGCGTAGCTCGAAAGAACATTCGATCTGGATCTCGTCCAGATAGATATCTTGTACGGATGATGGGATGATCTCGCGAATGACACGCTTGGCCATCTGCCTTGGTGAAGGGTCCCCAACGAGCATGAGCAGCGCGTCTTGCACCATGTCTATCAATCGGAATGGTAGCCCGACCTCGCGATCTATGATGATGAACTGCCAAGAGTCGACTACAATCGGATCGTACATCGACGTTTTTCGCATGCGCAACTGGTTCTTGATTTCTTCCAGGGTGAGTGTCGTGGTGAAATCGATGGTGTCCAGCTCATCCAGTGTTATTGCAGAACGGTGACGGCTGATGAACAGATCCGGTTCAGTTGGGTGTACAGTAGCGTCGGCGTGTGTGCCCTCATATACGACGAGATAGAACGATGCGGTTCGCTTTCGAAGCTCGTTTAGGAACGCCTGGGTCAAAGAATGACCGATTGCCATTTGCCCACATAAGTAATTACGTGATTGTCGCTGCACCCAGGTCTGGCCTTCCTGCTTAAGACAAGTTTTTGCTGTGAAGTCTCCCTTGCTGGTTGGTATGAAGCCCATGTACACGCCTGCTGCACATTCGCCCAATATGCTTTTCGGGTCGTGCCAATGTTCGCTGTAGAGATTCATCATCAGCAGCTTGCAGATAGTTGTGTAGTCTTCAAAGTTAGAACATATGCTGGCAAGCGTCCACGGTGTGAGGAGTGTAGGAAACCAGCGATAACTGAAAGTTGTCAGACGCATCCTTCACATGTTGATGTAAGCTTACAGAATATCCCAACAGGGCTTGATCATCTTCAATCCCTCTGTAGTACTAGGGATTGTCCCTCCAAGCAGTTGTATGGTTTTGATATCCCCACCAGCAAGAGTTTGGGCGCATATTGCCACGCGGAGATACTGAACAGCGTGTGGACGCCATGCTTTGTCAAAGAAGTCGCAATACATCTCTAGTTGACTTGCTTGACAGCCCATCAAGAACTCATCTATGCTTTTCGATCTTGTCGCATGCTCTAATGTCGCAGCCTCGCTATCATTCAATACCATTATGCGAAACCAAGCGCGAATAATTTCTGTGCCAGTATCTGGACCGGTCTGGTCCTTAGTACCAGGTGAAATGGCTCGGTTGCTCGAGTCGTCCAGATCTGGGACGATGGTGTACAATCGGCGGATGCTGTCGGCACAGAGGTCTAGGTAGAAGTGCTTCAGTACGAGGATAGTGCCATCGTCCGGCAGACCGCCTAATGAGTCGATCGGTATTCTGGGGTCCAGTGGTGATCGAAGGATCATAATCTTCTCTCCTTGGTTTACCTTGTCTGGATGAGGTGAAGTGGTATGTATGCCTGGCGTCTCTGGAGTCGGCCCACGGTTGAGGTTTTGCACTACATCGCAACCGTCAGTGTCGCCCCTACCAGAAGTTGGTATATCGCATACTGAGCAATGCGTCTGCAAGTTGCCTGACGTCGTTCTCCATTTTCCCGATCCATTTAATATAGTCTTGGATATCTCCTCCGCGAGGATAGAACCGATCCTGAATTTGCCGCCTGAGGTCGACAGACTGACGCAACTTCACAACCTTTTGTTTCGCAACGTCCAAATTAATCACCACCATTTTTTCAGCCTCCTTGTGTATTTTCCCCCATCGCATGGTCTTCTGCCTCCATTCATCGTGATGTCTGTAGCACCAAGGATCGCCCGCGCTTGTGGGAAGCGCGACCCAACACGCACATCCGTCCGACTCAACGGCCTCGCAGACGGTGCCGGAGGACCCAGGCGAATCTGGAACATCGCTAAAAAGAAGTAGACGGCGTGTGTTGCCTCGGAAAGCAGGTCGTCGTTCTTGCGAGCTGCTAACGCGAAGCTGCAGGCTCATGCTGATGAAATGAGGGAGAAAGAACAAGAAATACACTAGGGGCTTTAATAGTAGGCAAGGGCAGACGCCGGATCATATCTTTCGCCGTGATCAAGCCTTGGGCATGAGTTTTCCATACAATCGGGAAATGCCCCGCAGCGTCTTCGTCTCGTCTAATGCGGCACAGTGACAGTCAAGTCAGCTACAGGGACTCTAACCGTGTTGTTCACAACTGCGATTGGATGACGCCTCGAAACAGATCTTGGCACAGGCCATTCGGACTGTTGCTGGCATTCAAATGCGCAGAGAATAGCTGCTACGAGAGTCGAGCGCGGCAAACTGCCAATGGTATCCGGGACGGGCCCCTTTGGCTGTTGTGATTTGAGCAAGGATATCGAATGTATGGACAGGATACCCGATGCGACGTATTATCCAGTGAGTGGGCGCAGCTTGCCGCTCTGATCCTGTGACCGGCTCAGCCTGTAGTGAACAATGATAGGCTAGGACTGTGACATCCCGGCATAGGATTTGCCTGATACCGCATCTAGTCGATTAGCCGCAAGAAAAGTTAGAACGCGATAACGTGGACAAGTGTGGTGTGGCTCGCTCATGAGGCACTGTGAAGGAGGGGCAGCCTGGATAACATGTCTACCAAGCGGCCCGGGCAATCAGCGCATCGGTCCGAGGGCTTCTAACGGAAGTAGCGTTTGGTTAGTCGCGATGGTAGATCCTCGAGATTGGCCTCGTTGGCGCGTTGCTGTACATGTGCCCCCTTCATAATTAGGGTACTGAGTTGTTGGTGAGTGCTGATGCGATGATGCAGGTGTGCCACAGATTTGTCAATTAGGCCTTTGGCGCGTACCTCTCCGCACACCTATTGACTGACATGCCAATTGTAGGAGATAGTATCGAGGTGGAAATGAGTAGACCAGAATGAGGTTAGTGTAGCGTCACTAAGCAAAGAAACAAATGTATTTACGTAGTCGCTTTTGTCTCATGTACAGCAATTTGATGGACCGTAGCGCGCGCGTTCAGAACAGTTGTGTTTCGTAGCCATTGGCCTGTCTTGGCACACGATGTTGGTTCTCGTGCAACAGGCTTGCGCCTCCAACAATGGTTGGTAAGACTCAGCGGTTCAAAACAACGCACTCACTACTTTGAAGTGATTCGGCGCCCCTATTCGAGGGTGGTGAAGTTTTGTGGATAGGATGGCAGGATGGACGCTAGTGGTAGTGGGTTGGGACGGAAAGAAACAATAGCATGTCGTCGCACCGACCAACATTGCGACTGCTCGATACTCGCTCATTCGCATCCTGCGTCCATTTGGCATCGGCGCCGTACACGCGCACAGTATTGCGGCTCTGTGGAGTTAAAGTTAGGGTCCTCGCCCATCTCCGACAAACCCCACCATTCGGCATACCAAATGTAGTTGGTGCGCTCTTCATCCGAGGTTGCGGAGATGCATGCATCATAATGCTTCCCCACATGCTTCACACACGAGCTCTCCCCCGCAATAAGAGCACTGGACTTGATATACTTTGCAGTCCCAGAGAACTCAATTAATGCGAAGAAACTCCAGTAATAAGAGCGTTGAATCATCTTTTACAATTCCTCCATACAGCTTCTCTGCGTTCGCTCCACGCGTCATCACAGCGAAGCTCGAATAATCCTACCATGGCGATATCAACGGCGATCCGTATAGCGCCCTCCCGCGCAACTCGCGCTCTCAATCTCCTCCGCACCGTTCAATTCACGCATCCTCCTTCGTGTCCCTGCCATTCGAACCCCAACTACCACCAAACGCCCTCCACCATCCATCAAGCACGCCGGCACCTCGCAACACCCCTCGATCACTCACAGCAAAAGGAATATGCATTCGAGATGGCAGCCTCCAGTATACGCTTTGGGCCAGGATGTACTAAGGAAGTCGGCATGGACTTCAAGAACATGGGCAGCAAGCGCGTCATGGTCGTCACAGACCCGAATGTGAGGAAGTTGGACGCGATGAAACAGGTCATAGAAGGGCTGGAAAGGGAGGGCGTAAAATATGAGATTTTTGACAAAGTTCGAGTAGAGCCGAAAGACCACAGCATCAAAGAAGCAATTGAGTTTGCGAAGCCGTGGAGGCCGGATGCATATCTCGCTGTTGGCGGAGGCAGTGTGATTGATACGGCCAAGTTGATGAACCTGTACACTACATTCCCAGAGGCTGATTTCCTGGACTTTGTCAATGCGCCCCTAGGCAAAGGCCTGCCTATCCCATCGAAGCTCTTCCCGCTCATCGCAGTCCCAACGACGGCAGGTACAGGCTCTGAGACCACTGGCACCGCCATCTTCGATCTCGTCTCTAAGCGTGCAAAGACCGGTATCGCACATCGCAACCTGAAGCCTACTCTTGGCATAGTCGATCCGCTAAACACCCGCACAATGCCCTCCGCCGTCCACGCATCATCAGGTCTCGACGTGCTCTGTCACTCCCTCGAATCCTGGACCGCGATACCCTACTACGAACGCACACCACGACCCACCAACCCCCTTAACCGCCCCGCATACCAAGGTGCAAACCCCATCTCCGACATCTTCTCGCTCCAGGCTCTGAGAGATACCGTCAAGTACCTCCCGCGCGCAGTCAAGGACCCAGAAGATCACGAAGCGCAGTCACAAATGCTGTTAGCCGCAACACTCGCAGGTGTCGGCTTCGGAAACGCAGGTGTGCATCTCTGCCACGGCATGTCCTATCCCATCTCGGGCCAGAACCCAGGCTACAAACACGCAGGCTACGACGTTGACCACACCATTATCCCGCACGGCGTCAGTGTCGCCGTAACCGCACCCGCAGTATTCAAATTCACAGGCGCCTCGAATCCAGAGCGCCATCTAGCCGCAGCCGAGGCTTTCGGCGTAGACATCTCAAATGTAAAGTTGGAGAGCGCAGGAGAAGTGCTGAGCGAAGCCCTGGCAGAATTCCTAATCAAACTCGGCGACCAGCCACGAGGACTGAAAGCGCTAGGTTTTGGGAGAGAGGATTTGGACCAACTGGTCGAAGGCACGATTCCGCAAGCACGCGTGTTGATGCTAGCGCCGAGCCTGGAGACACAGAATATCGATGTAGAGAGGGAGCAGCTAAGGGCTTTGTTTGAGGAGGCCATGGAATATTGATCGGGTTAGTGGCTGTGGTGTTTACAAACGCACATCTCGACGAATACATGCATTTAAGTCTTAGCGGTATGTATGGTACAGTACTAGGTCAAAAGTTTTTAACCGCGGCTCGCTTAATCGCGCCACGCATCGACCCACCACCTCACTTCAACACCTCATCACTATGGCTACTCCTAGCAGTTTTGGACAAGAAGTGGATGAAAATGCGCGCCGTGGGCCAAATATCAGTCCCATAACAAGCAGTGCAATCATTGCAAAGAGACAGTGTGGTAGGACAGTGAGGGAGCTTGCATATCACGGTATCCTAGCCACCAACCCCACGGCTCACCCCACGGGAAGCCTACGGAGCTACAACGGCCCGGCCTAGGGTAGGCTGCATGCCGTACTCGTATATAACTCCCTTACAGAGCATGGACAACTTCTTAAGGATTCGTCTTAATACAAGCCTATACCTATATCCCTGATTCCTGCCGCAAACACCTTACATTGCAGCTGAGTTTGGCCGCAGCAAGAGCGCAATCAAGTACACCATCTGAACCTACTCCAACGCCACCACAATGCAAGAGAAGCCTCGTTCTGGCCGACCTCCTATACTATCACGTCATCAGCAAAAGATCATCTATTGCAAAGTACACGCTGATCCCAAAATTGAGTACTCAAAGCTTGCTGAACACAGTGTTTGTACACCAAGATGGCACCCCTTCAAAGGCACCTAGCCACTCCACATTATACCGGTGCCTTAAGAGACAAGGCATAACCAAAAACCTATGCAAAAAGCGTCCAAAGCTAAACCGTACCCATGCTCTCAAGCGTCTGCAGTTCTGCAGGGAGTACCACCATTTCTAGTGGGGTCGGCGCACACTCAATGTTACGGCCCAGAAACTTACATGCAACTGGTTGAGGTTTATGGAATCTGTCAGCCATAGCCCTCAGGTATTCTGCCCGAGGTGCGATCCATCTCAGATTACTCTTGCGCTACTCCTATAGAGGTTTAGCGCGCGACTTCATGTACATAGATTTCCCGCACACCGTAGCACGATATACATCACAATTCTCCCATTTCCTAGTGCTACTAACAGAATCACAGGCATCTACCCATTCCGCAGATATGGCAGCGAGGGGCGGGCCAAGCGCGACACGTGACTACCATAACCGTCGGTATGCGGCTGTCACCCCGCAAACGGATGACAGCCGTGCCGCTCCCGCTTCGAGCCGTCCCAATTGTCTTGGCGCATCCGTCCCAGCAGTCTCGGTGCAGCAGTCTCAGTCGTCCCATTGACACCGAGACGTCGAGACACCACACAACGAGACAACGAGACAACGAGGCGCACTAGCCACTGGATACAGTATATAGACAGCATGGAGAGCCCTTATGGCTCGACGTGTTCAACTCATCAAGTGAAAGCAACACTACTGTTCTATCTACCTCACATCTTTGATCCGCTTTGCAGAGAGCCCCTTCTACTGCATTTGCATCGTCCCTCCTCTTCGATACGTTTTGCAGAGAGCCCCTTCTACTGTCTTCGTATCATCCCTCCGATCCTGAATCCCATTCACCTCAGAGAACCAACCTTGCATTCCCCCGACTACGTACCATACATCTAGCCTTCCAGCTTCGGTCGTACCCTCCAGCTTCGGTCGTACCCTCCAGTCGGACGGACCCTCACACTCAAGTTCTCAGATGAGTGCTCTGTTCAGAAGGGTGCAGGCCACAACAGGGAGTGGTTCTTTTGGTTTTCTTGGGAGAAATAGAAGCTAGGAATGATCACTGCTCTCTCTACTAGCTGCAAGCCTGCGCAGATGGTGTGGGCATCAATATGGCTTGATGAACACAGCCGCCCATGCAGGAGCAACCTCATCATAATGGAGCGCAACATAGATGCTCCCCGCAAGGGGTATAGCACTAAAAGCTACATTAAGATACTAGAGAAAGGCCTCCTGCCTCATTACAGGCGTTTACAGCTATTCATGCAGAGTAACGCACGCATACACACCTTGCGCGCAGCACAGGCATAGCTGGCATCAAAGCGCATCAGAACAATTGACTGGCCACCTTACTCACCTGATCTCAACCCTATTGAGCACCTCTGGTGGCACCTTAAAAGATGCATGCACAAACACTACCCACAATATAATGATTATAGTGTGGCAGAGGAAGAGTGGGATGGCTTTTGTGAGGCTCTGAAAGAGTACTAGCATGCTATACCTAGCACTCTTATCTGCAAGCTCATCTTGAGTATGCCACAACAGATGGCGGCATGTTGCAAAGCACAAGGGTGGCAAACAAAGTATTGATCATATAGCGATTGAATTTACACAAAAAACTCTGATTTCTATGTGGTTGTGGTCATGATATTGCGCTGTAAATATGCTGGGTGGGGTAGCCTGTGAGGGTCCGTTCGACTGGAGGGTACGACCGAAGCTGGAGGGCTAGATGTGTATGGAACGTAATCGGGGGAGTGCAAGGTTGGTTCTCTGAGATAAGCGGGATCAGGATCGGAGGGGTGATACAAAGACAGTAGAAGGGGCTCTCTGCAAAACGTATCGAAGAGGAGGGACGATGCGAATGCAGTAGAAGGGGCTCTCTGCAAAGCGGATCAAAGATGTGAGGTAGATAGAACAGTAGTGTTGCTTTCACTTGATGAGTTGAACACGTCGAGCCATAAGGGCCTCGCAGTGCTGTCTCTATATACTATGGACTGTCCATAATGACGAAGCGCTGTGCTCGATAAGCGCTCATCCATGAGCGATTATCATCGCGCGATCATCAACGAGCGATCACCAACGAGCGATCATCAATGAGCGCTTGATTATCCTGGCTTCGACAGTCAGTCATCCGGTGTTCATCGATGACTGCTTACCTGTTCTGGTAAGCACTGACATGCTCGTTGTTGAGCGCTCAGCAATGAGCGTTGGAGCGCATGCGGCACAGTCACCTGTCTGCCTTGTACAACCCCATTGGTCGTCCATATGGAAGCGGCCTCGCCCGTTGTCTCTGCGTCGGCTGGATCGTAACATAGCCCAAGCTTACGCGGTTCGAAATATTTGACGAGTAACTGTATTTGAATCTTTAAGCCTCGGCGTTTGTACCGTTCATACAGTGAGAAGACCCAACGCCTTGCCTTTTTACTGAGATGGTACTGTAGTGCAAAAAGAAGAAGAAACGCTGTCTGGGAATAACGATTTAAGCGTTGGTCGGCCGGTTGGTCTATGCCGATGTTTGTATCCATACGGTTGTGTTTGTTTGCTTGATTTGGCGTAGTCTCCAGTAATTTTCCTTCAAGCGTCACAGACCTTTTGTATTTACATACCTCCAGCTTCTCTGTTCTTGCAGTATCTTGCCTTTTTAATGATCTTGTTTTTTTGTTTTGCTTTTTGGGGTAATTTGTTTTATCTTCTTCTTCACTATTTCCGTTTGTTACACTGCAACAACTCGCTTCAAACACACAGAAACCTCGGCACAGAACTCAGACTTTAAGTGTCGGGTTTAGCGTATCGGTAGCTCGGTCGAGCAATGGTAGAGATTGGATACTAGCTTGGTGTTGTTGTGAATACAGCAGCTTGTTGATATGGATTGAGATGAGTGGTGCTATTCGGATTAACTGCTTCATGTTCGTTTGGTTTTTTTGAGCCTATAGTCGATTTCCTGATGTTGTGCACAAACCCACTATTCCCCTACCATTCTCACTCCCTCCCCTCCCCCATCTTCCTCCCAACAACAAGAAGAACGGGATCGGAAGAGAGTCTGTTGATATAAAAAAAAATCCCAATCCAATCATATCGATGGGTTTTTTGTGTCGGCGCCGAGCCTTTCTTGTCCAGCTATAAGGAAGAGTAACCGGGCTGTTTGCCTCGGTGGGGGTTGGCTGATTTTTCGAGGGCCTGATGGTAGTACTGCTGTGGAGGGGGAAGTTGGTGGGTGAATGACGTCAACACAGGCGGTGTTGTTGTTATTGGCCATAATTGAAGGAAAGACGTATCTACTCAACGAACCTTTTGGGTGAGGAAAGTCGTGATACAACAATACAGGCGTACTTACTCTTCCTGAAGCCATTGTTTACCTCGCACCAGAGCATGCCATAGGTTAGCAGATAAGCATCGATAAGTTTTGTTTGCCTACCACCTCGTTCTTGCCCTCATAGTACCGTACAGCCTAGGCTTCACTTTACCAAGCACCAATCACCACAGAGTAGTTAGTTCGCGACACCTAAACAATATTTTTGTCTAAGGTACACTCCATCCCATTCATCGTACCACGTTTGTATGTATGTATATATATGCACGCTCAATAACGACACTAAAATGGCTTTCCGGAAAAAAATTACTTTCATCAACCTTTCAGCCATCTCGTCACAATCGTTCCATGCCATGCCATCCCGTTCTATGCATAGCTACGCCTTGTGAGCGCTCAGATTGTTACGCCTGCTACCCGCACCGCTTGAAAAGATTAGACAGTATGAGAACAATTGATATGGTACAGAAGAAAAAGAAGAGGAAGAAGAAGAAGAACAAAAGGGCGTAGTTTGCAGCGGGCTAGACAACCATGTTGCCCGCATAGGAAAGTAGGTCCAAATTGTCACTCTTCGAGCTCTCAATACTACCGGTGCTACCACATATCATCATCGGCCCTGCTGCTCTGGTCCGAATCATTGTTGGATTGGCCCAGGTAGTTCTGCGTGTTCGCAACGCTGTAGCCTCCGCTTCCGCCATTCGCGCTGTAGTTTGAGTGATGCGAGTCGCGTGGGCTCTGGTTGTAGGCATTGTTCTGCGACTCGCCCCTTTGCTGGTGCCCGTTTTGCTGAGCTGGTCGCGAGCCTCCATTCTCGTGCTGTTGATTGCCGGTCGGCCAGTCATTACTCTTGTCGGGTTGCTCATGCTGCTGTTGCTGCTGAATGCATTAGCTGAGATACACACAAAGTAATTTATACAGGACTTACCTGCTGATACCTCTGGTACTGAGCAAACTCCTCAGACTGCTGTGGCGTCTTCTGCGGTTGCTGCTGCGGTTGCTGCGGCTGTTGCTGCGGCTGTTGCTGCGGGGGTTGCTGCTGAGCTTGTTGTGGCTCCTTCTTTTGCTGTGCGGCTGCCTGCTGAGCTTGTTGAGCGGCTTGCTGAGCCTGCTTAGCTTGCTTAGAGTTGCCAATGGAAATCTGCGGATGCATCTGTTGGACTTTGGCGAGGTACGAGTACATGAAGTTACTCAACAGAACTTGCGAGTAGAGTTCGCGGCGAGGATTCGCGAGCTTAATGTGTGCCATGCGGTATATAGCTCGTTCTTCTAGGATCGAAAATCGGGTCCAGTTGTAATCGATGTCTGGCTTTAAGATGCGCGCTGGAGGCTCCGGCGATAGTCCGCGGGAGGCGTTCTTCTTGTGAGACGAATCCTTCTCACCCTTCTTCTTCCCCCCTCCGAAGATGGACGACAACAGGCCGGGCTCCTTCTCTTTCTTGCCCTCACTGGACGTCTTCCTGTGACTTTCTTTTTTCCGCTCTTCTTCTAGCTTCACATTCTCGCGATCAAGCACTAGACTCTCTCGGCCACGGCCGCCACCTTGGATCGACGTTTGGAGCACATCGAGTCTTGTATCATCATGTCCCTTTTCTTGAGGTTTGCTGAGCTTGTTCTTCACCTTCTTCGCCATGTCCTTATCCTTTTCATCCTTGTCCTTCTCTTTTTTATCCTTCTCCTTTTCCTTGTCGCCGCTAAACCAACCCCAGCTAGTTTTCCTTGTACCGCCTTCGGAACCGTCCTTCTTATCTTTTTTCTTGTCCGACTTCTTCTCCTCTGGAAGGTTGGGAATGATGGATAAGGTATCTACCCTGTTATTGGTGCCTGGCATCGGCGACGAGTGCGCCACCAAGTCGTCGAAGGATTGAGCTGGCTTGATCGGAGATGACTGAGCAGCTTGGACATGACGATTCGGCCGATTCGAGGGTGACTGCCTTTGCTGGCTAGGGGGTTGGGGCGGAGGATAGTTGCGGGGACCACCGGGCTGTTGCTGAGATTGGGGCGGAGGTTGCCGTGAAGAATGACGCTCGGGTAACTGATATTGCTGTCGTCTGTCTTGTTCTTGTGGTGGCGGGGTTTCGATAATCTGTGGGACCTGCGGTTGCGAGGGGTTGTAGCCTGGCAGAGGCGCTGTCGTCCGACCATTCGAGGCAATCCTGGAGTGGAATCGCCTGGGCTGAGGTTGTTCGGAGGAGGCCGACCTAGAATGTTCTTCGGCCGAATCAGGCCTCTCGATTCCGGAACCGGGAGGGGATCGTTTTTGCTGTGGACGCGAGAAGTTGGACTGCTCTTGAAAGGCTGAGTTGGCAGGCTCCGACTGAACCCTTGCGAGCGGCAGAGGGGGAACATCGGGAATACTGTGCGTGGAGTGCGTGGGCGAGGTCGCTGGAGACTCTTCTGTGTCTGTGTCTGCCTGTCGACCTGTCACCAAGCGCCGTGAGAGGGCGGGACCGCCCTTCCGCAGACTGCCGCGTCGGTAGTGGGTGCGTGTCGAGCGCTTCAACGTGCCCAGCCCGCCCAGTTGGCTGCCACGTACAATGGGCATCTCTCCGACTGCGTCGCCGTCCGTGCCGGTGCCCTGGGAGTCTATGCTCATGCGTTGCATCGACGCCTCGGGGTCCTCGTGTATGTGCTCGAGCTCTTGGAGATTGGCGAGGCCGCCATTGGGCTGCGCGTCGGAACGCTTCCGCTCGAGTCGCTCAGCGCCGTCCTTGTAGCCGGAACCAGTGTCAATCTGGCGCGAAAGCATCGACTTCTTCCTCCGCAGCCCGCCTTCGGAGCCTTGGCGCCCCATGGCACTGGTCGGGGACAGCGAGTCCGAGTCTCCCGACCTGCGGCGTGTGCGGTCGATCTTGTCCTCGATGAATGTCTTGAACTCCATTGGCGCGAGTTCGGGATGCAGGCGGGCAGGGACCCAGAACAGCTTCGACTCGTCTTCTTCGGACAGCGCTGGCGGCGAGATCGGGGGCGTGCTGGCGGACTGGAACGATGGCAGGTCGGGATCGGCGTTGTTGACGCCCATGGACATCCTGCGTATCGCCTGCAGGTTGCTCAGCTCCTGGGCCAGGCCCGCCGGACTCGATTCGTAGTCCAGGTCATTGAGCGGGAACTGCTGCGAGGCCATGTCGGAGCTGGAACGTGACAACGGGGGCGACAGCTGGCCGCTGTTGGAGGGGCGTCGGCCCACGGACATGCGCTTCGGCGTCGTGTTGGCGCCCGACTGCGGCGCGGGCTGCTCGGACGACATCTGGGGGCGCAGCGGCGAGCGCGCGGGGAGACCAGTGGGGAAGGGATCAAAGGCCTCAAAGGCGCCGAAAGACTGGATCGAGTCACCGTTGGGGCTGGGCACAAAACTGAGGGGTCGCAGGCTGTGTCGGTTGAGCTCGCTGTCAATGTCGCCGTACATGTCACCTATGGCCTCGGTGACGTGGTGGCTGTCATCGCTGATGGAGATTTGCGGCGCGTGTCCTCGTCGCGGGTGGTGTCGCATCTGGTAGACGCGGTCCAGCTCTCGTGCGCGGTCGGTCGCCTGTGGGGTACACAAGAGACTTGGTCAGCACTTGCATTGTACGGTCCGCGGGCCCACGCCGGGAGAACGCAGCGGAGGGAACCACCACGCCCGCCGCCGTCTCTATTTCCCCAGCTGAGTGCACTCACCATTTCGCGCGGAATGCGGAGGCGTGGGTGTTGGCTCGGATGCTACGGCTTCCTTAGGACAGCGCCGGGGCGGCGGGTTCATCGAAGAGTGGGCGACAGGCGGGAGAGGTGGGCGAGGACGTGCAGCGGCGTAGGAATAGCAATGAGAGCGACCATGGCATCAGGGTGAGAAACTGCGTCGGCCAGGTGCACGCAGTTGTCGAACAAGCACGACCAGGCTCCTAACGCGAATCGTCACTAGCCTCTGGCACAGCGGACAGGCGCCCAAAGAGGATTCGCACGACTCGGGCCTGGGGGCCACAGGGGGTTATTTACGTTGGTCTCGCGAAGATTTGCACTGCAGCACACACTGTGATCTCCGCAGTGCAGATCGATCAATGCGATGACCTTTGCGCTTCACGCTCCAAAGGCTCCTCGCAGTAAGCACTCACCCACGTGCACCTACCCGTATAGAAAGCGCCCAGCGTGGCGAGTTACAGGAATAGCAGTCGCGTTGTTACCAGCATGCAGATCCTCTCCTCTCTCTACATGTTAGTACAAAATGCCTCAACGTTACTCGCTGGCCTTCAGGCACATGGCACGTCATTGCGACTACCCTCTACATACTCTCACCGGTAATATCAATTCACATATTAGCGCCTCATGCAACTCGGGTCGAAGCGCCAGGGGTACTGTTCCCTGCATCCCTTGCTCGCTCGTGCAAGTTGGTCCAGGAGCTTGTCCTACAGCGTACTGCACGCTAAGGTAATGTCATGCGTAAGCGCAGACCTTCTCACATTATTGTGAGTGTCAGGAGAGTGGTTGTTTTGCTACGGGGAAGGGTATATTATATACAACTACTGATAGACGCAGTAGTTAGGGTACAGACTTGAACTTTTGTCCACTTGAATCGCTCGATAGACACCTATCTCGACGATGTATATATACAAATATGAGTGAGCGAGTTGACACCATGCATTTCCTCTCATGAAGAGGAGCTGCTGTTGCGCTTCCAGATGAAGATGGCAGATGCTACAGCACAGGTCACAGCACCCAGCGCTAGACAGAGGTTCAAGTAGTCGTAACCATCCTCCTCTTGTTTCGGGAAGGCAGTTGAAGGGTGCGTCGCACTTTCGGCCAGCTACGTATTGTCAGTTATGTCGCATGTTGCCGTACGCTAAGACTATCACCCACATATACAAACAGCTCCGAGATGCTGTTCCACGTCGCACTGACGTGGAGTGGCGGCGCCATTCTTAGTGCACTCGTATACTCGTCTGGCTGCTGTTCGCATCGCTGCATCGTCTTGTCTTGATCTGCCTTCAATGCTGTGTAGACGGCTGGCAGTTGGTCGAGGCAGGTGTATTTCTTTCGAAGCTCGACGATATGAGCGAAGCTGTCTGGATCGCTCGAATCATATGTATAACACAGCAAGTCGCAGGCATCTAGCTTGGCCTGGTTCTCCAGAATAGCGGGTTCCAACTCGCCGAGCTCTTCCATGATGAGATAGCATTGCTTGCCGCCTTTCAACTCGACGCTGTTGACTGCCGATCGCGGTTTGATGGTTGGGTGGTAGGTTGGGCTAAACGGGCGCTGAAGGAAAGCTGATAGTAATGAGCTCTTTCCGCTGCCACTTGAACCTATCACATAACACAAGAACACATTGCGCTCGACTCTCCCAGGCTTCTTTCGCCGTTTTCGGGCTTTGGTAACTTTTAGTGCGCTAGTTGTTCCCCCGCGGTCGCCGCTCTCGAAGCCAAGATATGCAAGATACTCGAGCGTCGTCTTGGGCTCCTCAAATGTGGTCATGCTCCACTGAGCGAGCCAGCCCTGCAACGTTATGTATCCTGCCTCGTTGCGTACTGTGCATGATGGGAAGGCCGAGTCTATCCAGGATGCAGGAACACCCGGGGTAGGTGCGAACAAGTTGGCCAGCTCTCGGTCGTTCAGCCCGCCGTCATTGTCCATGTCGAACTTCAGAAAGAGATCAACGAAGAATCGGTACCCAGAGGGACTCAGCTCGGCCGAAGAGAATTGAGCGACGTCGAACTTAGGATGAAGGAAAGTATCCTGGAGACTGAGACTATCAGTATAGTGGAACTTCCGTAAGATGATCCAGATAGTCTCATGGCGGCCTTTCTCTGCAAATATCTTGTTCAGCAGCAGAAAGCCCTTCTCGTCCATGCCATGTTCTCCAGTCGCGCCAGGTGCAAAGCGCTCCATCGACTTCTTGATGTTTGCCAAGTCGTCCTCGCCCAGTGGCTTCTCGAAACACTTGATCTGGAAGTCGTGAATCTCCTGGTCGTTCCAATAACCATCCTTGTCTGTGTCGCATAGATGGAAGACTCGTTGCAGCGCAGACACGGCCGCAGGTTTCAGTGCATTCTCTTTCGAGTCGTACAGAGGCGCGATCGGGTGTGTGACGGCCTTTTGGCAGAGAAAGAAGACCTCGTTGATGTTGTGGTGCTCCTTGGCGCTGGTCCGTATGCAAGAGTCGATTTCCTTAAACTCGTTCATGACGGGCAGCATCTCCTCGGAAACGACTTGGGATGTCGTCCCGCTCGAAGCCACATCGGCCTTGTTTGCACAAAGGACTACCGGAACGTTCACGCCCAGCGAGCGGAAGTACGGCATCCAGAACAGGGCAACGCGCTCATAGCTGTAATGGTCCGAGTATACGAGCAGTATGACGTTGGACTTGCGGAGTTCATTTCGGAGAGCCTGGCGTTCGTGGGGAAGCGCAGAGGTATCGACGATAGTTGTGGTGACATTGTCGGGCGTTCCGAGCGTAGGCGGTAACGTTACTTGCGGCAGGACGGCCTGGATTTTCGCGGTGACAAAGACATCCTTGACAAGCGAGGTGATGATGGAGCTCTTGCCAACCCCATCGTCACCGCATAGACAGATTCGAACTGGAGTGGATAAGTTAGTCGAACGCGTCGGCAGGAAGCTCAACACACCGGTCGCCATTTCCAGTCGGCATCATTGATGCATGTATGAGGGTTTGTGAGCGAACGATGTAGGGAGTTTGGCGCAAACTCCGGCCTGCACACTCTTTCAAATATCAACGGAAGCCAGAGATATGTTCGAAGCATGATTCGACGAAGCATTGAGATGGCGCTAGCGGGGTGTCGACGGTCTTGGCGCACGTGGAAACGATGGCACTTCCCCGCCAGCTGGCCCCGCAAGAGTGGCTCATATGAGTGAAACATGCCTATTCGCCGTTGATGACGACCCTGCAGATACACCAAAAGCCGTCTCTTCATCACCTCCATCCACGCCGAGGTGATGCAGGCTGTTGGTAAACAATGTCCAGCGCACGGGGCCGGCATCTCCGCTTTCCACTTCCCCAGATCCCGCCGGTTCCATGGCCCGCGCTTGCATCCTGCAGCCTTCCTTTCCAGTGTACTCTCAGGCTGACGACATCGCTCCTGTCGGCCAGCTCTCAAGCGGTAGGTACCAATGCCTTGAATGCCCTTTATCAGGCCTTGTCAACCTCTAGCTAGGGACGACTCCACCTCACCCCGATTGATTGCCGGCAGATTACATAGTTAGCAGCCATGTTGTAAGCATACTACCCTCCTGCCTGCCCCCGCCGATCGCATCGCTATCATGCGCTCCCTGCATTCGAGGCTTGACTGAACTGCATACAGTGTATTACCACCACCTCCTCGCTATCCAGTCGGCGGCTATCCGGGCGCCGTATCAGGGCAGATTATCGAAACCAACAACACCATCGCCCATCCCACGGGGCCCGAGTATCAATTAGTGCTGGGCGAAGGTAGCCATCTTCTTCTAGCCCTGCTTGCAGCCCCTGCTTACATCTGCGTCGTGATAGGTACCTATGTGCTTCGCGACGACCTCCTCCTAGCCACACCCCCGCCACATCCTTCAGAAGCCCCCCTACACAACCCGAATCCCCTCGCTACCACCATCTCTCCCCCGACCTGCGGTACGAAGCTCTCCATCGTCGCCCTTGCACCCCGCCAACCCTCGCAGTCACAGCTGTACAGATTCGGTACTCGAAACAGCACGCGATCGCAAGTCCCGCCTAGCATCCAAGAATCGCCGCACGAATCTAACAGCCAAGCAAGCGATGTGGGCTCACACGGTGCGAGTGGGATTGCATCGTCGCCATTGGACGGCCTGCGCACACCTGTGTTCGGAGAGGGAAACGCGGCGCTCGCAGTAATCAATGGGAAAGACTCCAAGGATCCGCTTAAGAGGCGGAAGCCGAAGAGCAACATTGTTAAGAGCAACTCGTCCTTCGTATCCAGGGTCATTCCACATGAAGCTTTGACGAAGCGGTTGCAGGAGCACAACTCTAACGGCATTTACGCTTTCGCGAACGTCAACCGCGCATTGCAATGGCTGGACTTGACATCGCCCACGAAAGAGGAACATATGACTAAGATTCTGTTCACCAAGGCGCATGCGTTGTGTCACGACATCAACCAGATCACAAAAGGCCCGAACCATCTCGACATCATCATGGGTTTCTCCACAGGCGACATCATATGGTACGAGCCTATGTCGCAGAAGTATGCGCGCATCAATAAGAACGGCGTGATCAATGCGACAGCTGTGACAGACATACGGTGGCTCCCCAACAGCGAGAATCTGTTTCTGGCAGCGCACATGGACGGAAGCTTGGTTGTGTACGATAAGGAAAAGGAGGATGCTGTGTTCGTCGCAGAGGATGCCCTGCCAGCTGCGGAAGATGTCGTCTCCGATGGCGAGAAGAGACTCAAAGCTCTGTTGACGATCAAGAAGTCTGTCAACTCGAAGAGCCAGAAGTCGAATCCGGTATCCTACTGGCGAGTCTCGAGCTCCCAGATCAATGCATTCGAATTCTCTCCGGATCGTCGCCATCTTGCTGTTGTGTCTGAGGACGGCTCATTCCGGATCATCGACTTCTTGAAAGAGAAGTTGCGGCATCACTACACGAGCTACTACGGCGGCATGCTATGTGTTTGCTGGTCCCCAGATGGTCGATATGTGGTTACTGGAGGCCAAGACGATCTCGTGTCCATCTGGTCACTGAAGGACAGTGTGCTTGTTGCGCGTTGTCAAGGACACAACTCTTGGGTGACCGCCGTGCAGTTCGATCCTTGGCGGTGTGACGAGCGCAACTATCGCATCGGAAGTGTCGGAGAAGACTGTCGCTTATTATTATGGGACTTCAGTGTTGGTATGCTGCATAGGCCGCGGGCGGTATGTACTCAAGACTCATGGATTTGAGAGTGCGACAACTGACGGTTGAATCTAGGCTTCGGTACAACAGCGCGGTAGTATCGCGTCGTCAAACCTGAAGATGCAGCGAACCCAGACCGGTAGCTCGGTCCTCAGCTCAGGAAGTATGCTGGAAGACGAAGAGGTTGTGCATCCAGTCGAGCCTCGGGCGCGCACGGCCATGCTCCCTCCAGTTCTAGTGAGTCCCAACTGTGAAACCTCAACATCAAATTTCTAATCGCCAAATGCTGCAGGCAAAATCTGTCGACGAGCACCCACTGTGCTGGCTAGGCTTCGAGGAAGATTGCATCTTGACGTCTTGCGACAAAGGTGAGTCCTCAACAAACTTTTCTCTCCAATCACCTCATATCCACCCAAGCCGCCTCGCACGTTGCGCTCCGACTGGCCTTCTTGAAAGGGCGCTTAACTTTGGGAGCCGTTCGATGTGCGTTTTAGTGGCCTGCGATCATGCCTATTACCGCGCGACGAATGCTCGTGCGCAGAAACACCCGATCTAGTGTCGTTGCCCAAGGATCTGCCCACGTTCGCGATAAATAAGTGGATCGCTGACTCCTCTTGTAGGCCACATCAGAACTTGGGACCGACCAAAGGAGGGTACCTCGAATGATGATAGCAGTACTTCTGCGAGTGCATACGCAAGCAATACCTGAAATATGTTATTTGGTCGGATCAAGTGAGAAGTTTCAGTGCAGCGTTGAGGGTTGGCATCTAAGACGTGGTAGTTTTCGCAGGCTCCGGGATGTCCCGATGGATGGTCCACCTGCAAGACGCATTCGTATTTTCAGCCCTACAGCAGCAGACAGCCTTTAGCTCCACGTGAGGCCTGAAGCAAGGTCTATAGGCATTATATATCGTTTCACAACATCCACCATCCATTTTCTCAAAAAACCAAGTTCCCTTATCTCGACCATACACCATGATGCGCGAATAACGTGTGTTCCCGGCCGGATCCTAATCTCTAGGATTTCACGATCGCGCCACCATGAGCTGTAAGATGTGGATACTCGCGGCTGGCTGGCTGTAGCTGCGGATATGGTGACCCGCTTTTTTATCCTGCGTCCGACGTGAGGCTCTTGTTGATATTGTACCCACATGTTGCGGCAATGCAGGTTCTAGCCGCAGACTTTCGTGGCCGTGCCTGCATGCGATGTCGCTTGTTGGAGTTCATAATTCAAGATGTGACGGTAAGCGGCGTGGCCGTGTGGTGATGGTTCTGAGGCGATAGAGGTTATTCTGGTGAGGGCTGGAGAAATGGAGAAGTGTGGCGAAGCTCATATTCATACAGAGCTTACAGGGACTTGGGGACGCCATAAAAGAGGCACTATGTAAAACTTAAATTTCAAGGTTTTTCAAGTCTCCTTTATAAGGAGTATCCCCTCAAATCACAAGATTTAGTGAATATTTTCCACATTCACCGGCGAGGTGCATTGCCTATCAGTATTTCGGGCGTTTGGCCGATGCGGCGGTAACTAACAAGTGTGGCGTAATCGCTTCTTGTCATCCCTGAGCCCTGCTTGTGCCACTATGCTTCGGGAGAGCTGCAGGGCCCTGAATCGCCATCATGACTCTTTGCATCATCTGAACAAAAATGTGATATATCGACAGTTTAGTACACGTTGCTTGATGTGTATCATTCAGTGAAATCGTGCAGGCGACATATACTGCTAGTAAAGTCTATCAGTAGCTTGTGTCAGGTATCACGCCGTTCGCGGGAAGCTATCGGGACACCTTCTTTCAAGCCCCTGCCAGCCAGAAAATTCTAAGACATAGATACCTAAAAGCGCGCTAGCTGCCAGAGACAGCGATGCGAGCAGCTTGGTCTGTCTCCACTCATGCTCATGAGCTCATCAGGGTGCATACCGTCGACAGGCCGCCCTTGCCCGCATATCCCACGCTCTGGCAGGTATATCTAAGTGGTAGCAGTAGGCAGTCGCGCCAGCTGAGCAAAGTTCTTACTTGCCCATCCCGTCCGCGGGTCATTCGTTCCTGTCGAAAGATAAACCAGTAGATCAGCTATAAACCATACACCTCCCCCCACGCACGTCTCAGCCCGAAAGTCGCTGTCTTACCACATCTCTATCCCCATTCGCATAGGAGCCAGCATTCGATACTGCTGCCCGCACCTGCAGCGACCGGACTTCCGTTGGTTTTGACTCAGCCTGCGACTCATCCCGCTGGTACTTATCCGCGCAAAGCCCCGACTCTGGGAGTGTGATGGTGGTTTTGTTCCTTCGGTGATTTTCTGGCTGTCTTTCGCTACATCATGCCTCTCCCACATGTCGGAGTATTCGGCCGGAACGCCGCGCCTTGCCTGGAGATAAAGTACGCCTCGCCACGAGCGCAAATCTGAGAATGCGGAAATCTAACCAGTGCACAGACCGGAGTCGCCGTTCGTCGTATTCTATGGAGAGTCTTCGGAGGCGCATGAGACGGAGCTGAAGGGGAAGCTGATCCTCAATAACCCGGAGTCAATGTCCGTGAGGAGCATACGCATAACACTCACAGGCACGCGGAAGGTCTCGTACGGTAGCACCTCTCCACAGACTCCATGGACTTGTATGCTAATTATCCGCGAACAGATGGCATTTGACCAACACCGTTAGCCCGCAGCCCATCACCGAGAAGAGGACCTTCCTCACCGAAGAGCTCAACCTGTTCCCGGTCGAGGCAGGTAGCAAGACCAAAGCACACAAACTCAACTCGGGATACCATGCCTGGGATTTTTCGTTCAAGTTGCCGCCAAACCTGGACCAGAGCGTTGAGGGATTGCCAACAAACTACATCGTGTACGATCTGAAGGCTTCGGTGGATAGAGGGTACATGAGCAAGCAGCTCAGTGCTATGTCGCACATCCGCGTGATACGAACGCTCGGCCGCGACATGCTCGAATCCATGCCCATGGAACAGATCAACGAGGATATCTGGGCAAACAAGCTGGCCTACAAGATCACGGTCCCGCAGAAGAACTACATTGTCGGAACGCAGGTAATCGCCGACTTCGTCTTAATTCCGCTGCGGAAGGGGGTAGAGATATCGACTATCAAGATGGAGCTCATTGAGTCACGGCAACTGTTCGCAGACTATGCTGGTCGGCGGGTAAGCCACTCGATGGACACCCCGGTCGCGGTAATAGAGAGCAATATGCCGGAGAACTCCGCGCACATGGTCCCTGACAGTATGGACGACGCAGACGCGCTATATGACGAATCCCACCGTTTCGCCATGACCCTCGATCTGCCCAAGTCGCTCAAGAACTGCCGGCAGTCTGTCGATACCGAGAACATCCGCCTATCGCACAAACTGCGTTTATATGTGAACCTCAAGAACCCGGAGGGACATACTAGCCAGCTCCTGGTCAAGAACCACATTCATCTCTTTATCTCGCCGAATCTGCCTCCGAACGAGGATCAGAGCGTCGTGGTCGACCAAAACATCTTGAATGCGCAGGCACTGCAGGACGAAGTCAACCAGAATGCTCCACCAACATACGCTCGGCATCAGCTGGACGAGCTTTACAACGACATCGATCCCGCGGGCTTCATGACGCCCGGTTTCCACAGCAGGATGAACAGTGGTGCCAATACCCCGTTCTACGCTCATAGCAGGAGCGGCTCAGCGGAAGATCTCACCACATCTCTGAATGCAGTAGCGAATCAAACCGGTGGCGGCGCATCAGCCATAGCGCTACAATACCGTCTACAGAACCTCAATCTGAACCAAGACGACCGTCCCTCGCGATTTGCGCCATCAAGACAACACTCGTCCGGTGATAGTACACCTGCCCCCAGCAGCGAGCCAGCATACTTCGACTTGCCCACCTCAAACTACGACATGGACGCTCTAGTGCGAACGCCCAGCTATAACACGGCTCTGCGCACACCAGCCGGGTCGAGGACTCCCGGTAGTATCGACGTAGCTCTCCCCAGCTATGAGATTGCGATGTCGAGGCCAAGCTCGCCGAGCAGAAGTAGAGGCAGCAGAGGCACGACGCCTAGCCCGGCTCGCAGCCTGGATACTCTGAACGAGGAGACGTACAGGAATACGCAGATTAACAGCCGGAGAGAGAGCCCGAGAGAGAGCGGGAGGCAGAGCCCCGAGGACCAGTGATGATGGAATGTAATACACCCATCCTGCGCATTCTTATCCGCTGTACATCTTTGCCGCGTTACTCGGTCGGCATACCTTCGAGGAGCATTCTAGCACGAATGTGGCAAAAGCTATCGATGGTGTTCGGGCTGGGTGACGTTCACACATGCTGCTCATTGCAGCTATTCTCAAAGCGCCGATTTCGGGCACTCTTTTCGCATCCCAACTCACTCACCAAAAGCACGCACACCCGTTGTTTTATCTTCCCCCCAGCCTGTTATTTTCCATGTCCCATGTTCACTTTTTCGACCAAATGCATTGTTTGATACCCGGTTCGCTTTTTACAGTCATACCAATACCACCACCACAACCACCACCACCACCACTCCTCTCACACCAACACTATCAAACTCCCCATCCTCCACCTCATCAAACGACTCGCTACTACACACACCACGAACACCATCGGCGTCATCTTCATCATCATCGACTCATCTTTCGGCTTCGTCGTCGAATAGGAGTCGCAGCTCCTCTCGCTCGAGTGGCTTGCTGGAAGTTCCGCGGCCGGAACCAAGACATCGATCTTCGTCTGCGAGTATACGGGAGATTATTGATGGGCTATCTGGGTTTCGGAAGGCGTTGAGACAGGTTGGGTAGTCCTTGCGTTGGGGTTATATGTCTTTTTTCCTTTTTTTTTCTTTCTTTCTTTCGAGACGGTCGAGGCTATAGTTACGGCTAGGTTCTAGATTCATGATTGCATTAGTAAACATTGCGGTATAGGTGGGCGGCCATTGTTAGCGAAGCGTTCATGTACATATTAGACGGGTTTGGAAACGGGGGTTGGGTTTTTGTACACCAGGAATAGGAATACCCCATGCGGAGTGTGGTTACAATGGGCATCTGTAATCCAGAGACTAGAACACTTCTGTTTCTGTTTCTGCTTTTTTTTTCTTTCTTCCTTTCAGCAACTGTTGAATCCCTCGTTATCATTGGTGAAACCTAAAACAAGCATTATGGACATGTTGAATACTGACAAGTCTAAGCTCACATACTAGTTCGTATTACTCAAGCTAGTTCTCTCGATTGGGCATGCCGAATGCTCTTGGGCCGCCTCCGGCTGGCTCCTCTCATGACCTGAACTGAAGCATCGCAAGCGAGAATAGTATCGCATCCGCCGTTAGCAAACCTCTGTGCCATCGGCGTTCCTCGAAACAAGCAGACGCTAGCACGAGGATGGATGAGCAACAGCATCTAATAAGCCATCTCACCATCTCAAACAGGCAGTGTGCGTGGGGTGCAATATTTGTCTTTACATCTTTCTCGAGAACATGCAGGATCTGTGCCGCGTTTTGGCGACTCGGAAAAAACGTAATCCTTTCTCCAACTGCTACTTTCGGCCTTGAAGGAATATATTCTAGGTCTACTGCGGATACGATTCAAACAGGAAGCCCGCCGCTAACTCGACATTGCCATCCGTAGCATTCAACGCAGCAATAGCCTCGTGTCGCGCAAACCCCAACACCACAAGCCTCTGCACCTCCTCGTCCGGCCACGGCGCCGGCGCTGGCGCGAGATTCGTTACCATCTGCCGTATCTGCTCGGCAGTCACACCCTGCAACGGCCTCTCCGTCTGTGGTAGCCTGGGCGGTTCCTCTGTCCTCAATACCCTACCGAGCGCCTTCACCCATCCCGCTTGAACCGTTTCGTTGTTCAGTTCAAGTGACGAGACGTGAACGACATCCTCCTCGCAATCCCCCGCGTTGAAATACTCCCAGCCCATGACCCCTCCAAACCCCTTCCCAACATCCTTATACTTGTCCCTTAACCGCGCGCAATTCTCCGAAAGTTTCCGAACAGAAACATGGCCGGCCCCATTCTCAGGATTCGTAACAACCCCCATAACCACCTTTTCTGGCTTCCATCCCGCGGCCATGATGGCATCGTACCCCGTTCCCGTCCCCGCATCCCCCCACCCGCAGTAAAATTGCGTGTTGTACCACGCCACTTCCCTGCCATACACACTACACTCCAGTTCCGGGTAGCTGAAACCGCTTAGATGAGGAAGTGTGGGGTGCAGCGGATTAGGGCTCGGACCCGAAGCCAGCATAGGCCGGGGCGGACGGAGATGTGGCGGGACATTCGGATCTGGGATGAGCGCCGTGGCGACGGGAGCGAGTGTGATCAGGAATTCTGGGCCAAAGTCTTTGCGGAGACGGGAGATGAGGCGCGTGGCGGTGGAGAGGGAGATTGCCTCTTCGATGTCGAGGTCGAGGCCCGAGAGGGCGTGGTGCGAGACGAGGGCGTGGAGGGGGGTGTAGTATGCTTCGAACTAAGGTCGGGTGTTAGTAATCAGTCAGTGCTGGGATGCCTGGAAAAAAGGGGCATCGTACACTCTCGTCATCTCCGCTTAGCTTCTCGAAACTGCCCTTCGCGGCTCCTCCGAGCATGCCCAGCACTTTGACCCCGCTTCCTTGTAACCAGGCCACTTCGCCCCATAGCTGGTCATATCTTTTATCGTCTGGACGGTGGTCGTTCAGTGTAATGTTCCCTGGCCCGTCGTTCAGGTGTATCGCGGCGACTATCACATGTGTAACGCCCGTGTTATTAGTGAGCAAGGGAAGCAACGACTGGTAGTTGCCCTCATAGTCGTGGAATGTTTGATGATACACAATAAGACGGGGGCCAATCGTTAGTGGGAGTAGTTTGGGTATTGGCGAAGTCATGGTTAGGGAAGGGAAGTGGTGAGAGGCTCAAGGACAACCTGGTACATCGATGCGCCCCTGCCGGTGTTCGATCCACAGGGCTGAAGTGGGGCAAGCACGTTCACGTCATGCCTTACTTGCAACACCCAGAATGATATCGTGAGATCAAACCGACGAAGCAGTGATGCGTAAAATGTAATTGGTCGTGTCCGCTTATTGCGATGTTTCCTTAGATGTATTTCCGTAAACTTGCTAACCGAAACGCCGCTCGCTGTCCGATCAGGTACAGCTCTAATCCTTGTATCCAAGAACAGGGAAACCTCATAGACACTAGCCTGTCGTGTACATGGCATCCAGCACCCATCCACCGAGCTTCATAACAGTCGTAACATGCTCCGGGCATAGCTAGTGGTAGCCGTTGCTGTACTCATGGCGAGTGTCGCCGTTCATCCCACCAAAGTACGGGTGGATGACAGTCTGTTTCGCTGAAATGCGACCAGCGGGGTCGTACACCAGCAGGGCATCCAGTAAATCGAGGCCGATTTCGTCGAGGTTGGTAACGATGTTCGCAACGTCTGTCCGGCCCCACTTGGGGAACGAAGCCTTGAAGTCTGGGAACGATGTGACGCCAGGCCAGTCCTGCTCGTTGGGTGTGCCGAGGATCCTGCAACGGTTAGCAAGCAAACGGCGTATTGCTATGGGAGGGTGCGTACCGGAAGATCTTGAAGATCTCATCGATCTCCGAGTCGCCGGGGAAGAGAGGCTTGCGCGTGCACATCTCAGCGAAGATGCAACCAACAGACCACATGTCGACACCAGTGGAGTATTGCCGACCACCGAGAAGGATCTCTGGGGAGCGGTACCACAGCGTAACGACCTGGAATGTGTCAGACCACCTTCCAATGTGCAAAGGTAAACCACCCTACCTCGTGAGTGTACGTCCGCAGCGGCACACCAAACGCGCGAGCCAAACCGAAATCCGCCAGCTTGAGGTTGCACTTGTCGTCGATCAACAGGTTCTGCGGCTTCAGGTCGCGATGCAGCACACGGTGAGAATGGCAGTACTTGACGCCCTGGCACAGCTGCATCATGAATTTCTTGACCATCATATCGTCCATGACCAGGCTCTGCCCCGCCAGACCCGAGCCTTCGGGCAGCGCCTTGCCGCGGCCGCCCTGGCTGATGGGCAGCGCCTCCATGTACTTCTTGAGGTCCAGATCCAGGAACTCGAAGACCAAGTATAGCTTGTGGCCATCGGCATGTACGATATTGAGCAGGCGCACGATGTTGGGATCATTCATCTCCTTGAGGAGCGAGATCTCGCGGATGGCAGTCGACGGGACGCCCTCATCTTCGGCCTCGAGCCGGATCTTCTTGAGGGCGACGATGCGCTGGTCCTTGGTGGTGAGGTCGCGTGCCTTGTAGACAACTCCATAAGTTCCTAGGAGTGCAAGTCAGCATACGCGCAGTTGGGGAATTGGCGTCGAGGATCGAGTCTCACCCTCTCCGACCTTCTCCAGCTTTTGGTAGTTCTCCATGATGGCCGGGTGCGGGTTGCGGGTGCTTCAGACGACAAGCGGTCAGGTGTGTTTAGCTAGATCAAGATGCGCTGTTTCGCAGCGAGATCAACCGGGCGGTCCTATTAGCAGGGCGATTGAGAGGGCCACCGAAAGACTCGAGTGCACCTGCGTGTTGGAGGAGCAGAGTGGAGGGAGTTGCGGGGATGTTGTGTATAGGAAATTCAAAAGGGTAAATACTGGGCCGCGTCGGGCACGCGCCACACGCAAGCCACAAACGCGAGCTTAGTCACAACCCCCTGCGCTTGTCCCGCTTGTCTACATTGCCAAGTAACATTTCTCATATCCAACAGGCATATTGTCGGTTGGAAGCAAAGATGCAGCATCTCGACCCGCATGAGCGCCCGCCAGAGGGCATACGCAGTGTCTACAAGAAGTACCAAAAGATGAGGTTACAAGAGCTAGACCAGGACCAAGACATTATCAATCTATCGAGCGATGCATCGGCGTCAACAAACAGCAAAGTGCGCGTTGTCAGCGAGTACGGGGCGGAAGACTTGACCGCTACTTTTCGCGCATTTACTGGTGGGGACGGAGACGTTCGAGACTTGGACATGCTCACATCAATACCCGTCTACGAGCACGAAGACATGCCGGGTAGGGCGTCTCTCATAGTTCATATATCCAGTCCTGACAGCAGGTAGGTCTCCACATGATCCCGTCTCTCCTACCTCCAGCCATTCAATCCATCCTCCTATCCCGCCTCCTCCACCGGGACTTGTCGAACCCCACCCACCTCACAAACATACACACGCACTACGCCATCTCCTATCCTCCTTCATCCTCCTCATTCTTCTCCCTCTCCCCTAACTCCCGCACCCCCATCACAACACCCATCGACCCCACCATCCACAACCCCCTCACCGCGTCGCAACTCCTTACCAGGAAACTCCGCTGGACCACCCTCGGCGGACAGTACGATTGGACAGCAAAGTGCTACCCTTCTACACGTCCCCCGCCGTTTCCAGCAGACATCAAAGCCCTTCTCGGATCACTATTCACCTCCACGAAAGCCGAAGCCGCGATCGTGAACCTGTACTCGCCAGGCGATACACTGAGTGTGCACCGCGATGTCGCGGAAACCAGTCCAACGGGCTTGGTTAGTGTGAGTTTGGGGTGTGATGCCTTGTTCATTATTGGTTTGTCTCCTGAAGACGACGGGGATGGAAAGGGGGGAGAGGGAAAGGAGGGGAAGGAGGGGAAGGAGGGGAAGGAAGAGAAGATCCTAACGCTGAGACTACGGTCGGGGAGTGCTGTGTACATGAGTGGCTTGTCGCGGTTTGCATGGCATGGTGTTCCACAGATAGTGGCCGGCACGTGTCCCGAGTACTTGCGCGATTGGCCAGGTACCGCACAAAGAAGTGGCGAGTATCAAGACTGGAAGGGCTGGATGGCGAACAAAAGAGTCAACTTGAACGTACGACAGATGGGGGATTGAAGCAGGATATTACTATTCTTTTCCTGGCTATAGTAGCTCAAGCACAAACATTAGGGGGGCGAAGGGCTAAAACTGCAAGTCCGTGTATCGCAAAAGGTCCAAAATGCAGGGTTTCCACGACTTTCGACTAAGCTCCGCTCTGACGCTCAGGTAGGTAGAGATGGTGCGAGCACAGTGTCAGGCCACTGGATCTTCCCGGGCTCTCCTGGGACAGCGCTACCAGGCTCAACAGCACTAACTGGGGGCAGCAGTGCCGGGCGCAACCGCACTACCAGGATCAGCATGGTCCGCCCCCGTCTTCTGCAGACCCTCTGTCTGAAGCGGAGCCGCCTGCGTCGCACCAGCAGGGCTCTCACTCCCAGTAACCGGGCTCGTGGGCACACTCTCAGGCATGTCGTTGGTGACGGTGCCAGCGGCCTGGCAGATGATCTCCCACCACTGGTTCGCAGCTTGCGGCGTGTGCGCCTTAAACTGCATCTCATGGCTCATGGAGAAGGCTCCGCCGATCTTGCCCTTGGACACGTCCTTGCCCTTGACGTTGAACTTGGCTCCGTTGACGGCGCCGATCATGCAGTCGGGCAGGTAGAGAGATAGCTCGGGGACGGGATCCTTGGCCAAGTCATCATCTGTCTTAAACTCGTGGAGGAACTTGGAGGGGGTGATGACGTAGTAGTTGGTATCGTAGGAGCGCATGATCTTGCCCTTGCGCTCGAGAGAGCCCGAGATGAGGGGCTGGGTAGAGCGGTGGTTCTGGTTCGGGAAGCTGATCGACGAGACAGTTCGGGGCGCAGCCGAGGGATCGATGAGAACGGTGTTGTTGCGCTGGATGAAGCCATTCCACTCAAAGTCCAGAGGCATGCGCTGAGAAGTACCGACCATGTCTCCGTACGCAGCCTTGGTGTGCTCCGCCTGCGTGGTCATGACTTGCAGAAACTCGGCCAGGCCATGCTGTACCGTCTGGATGATGTGTGCCTCAAACTGGGCGAACGAGTTCTGCACACTGATCAAGTCTTGGCGGTTATTGTTCTCTTCCTGGACCTGCTTGTTCAGGCGGTGGTTGACACCGCGCTGCAGGATGTAGGGGTCATCGGTGGCCTTCAAACTGCCAGCGTGCGAGTCGTAGGTCGCGGTGTACTGGCCAAGCAGCTCGATTTGCTTCTGCGTTTGGGCGCGGGCCTTGTCGACAAGCTTACTGCCTTTGCCAGCCCCTTTCGTGAGCTCCTTGCCCTTGTTCTTGATCTCCGTATGCAGGCGTTCGAAGATGGGCAGGATAGCGCCTTTGAGCTGCTTTGCGGTCTCGTAGTGCTGGTTGGAGATGCCCTGACGTGATGTTAGACATGCCACCTACGTCCTCGTGAGACAACATACCTGGGTGTTGGACCTGATGTTCTCAAACATGCCGGCGATACCACCGAGCGACTGATCGAAGTGGTGGCCCTCCTTCAGCGGGTCCTTGACGGTCTGGACCGCGTTAACGCCTGCGAAAGGAGCCAGTGAATACGGCCCTCACCTTCAAAACCCGTTCATACTCCTTGCCGTGTGCTTGGTTTGTCTTCTCCGTCGCGGTAACGTAGTCTTCGAGATAGGCAACGGCATGCTTCCAAGCCTGCAATCGCTCCGCGAAGAGCTTCGTAACCTGCCCATCTGTTTAATTGCTGCCTATTTTCTACCTCGTGTAGCTACTAACCTCTGAAGTGTCTTCACCAGGGATGGCATCGTCGTCGGCAGTCTGGTTCGTAAGAGTGTGCGTAGGCAGTTCGCTGGTGGCAGAAGTTGGCGCAGCCATGTTGTTCAGATGTGTGTAACTTGGGATATGAGAGATACAGTCGTGCAACGTGTCTTCGGGCGCGGGGAAGCTCAAGTTGTTATCAAGCCTGGACTAGTTGCTCTAGCTGTGTTTGGCTTCGTGGAGGCGGGGCTGGAGTGCACTCCGAGATGAGGCCGTCGAGGTAGCACAGATGACTAGCACACCGTAAAACAATAGGATCTAGGGTCCAGCGAGGATGAATTAAGGACTGATTTAAGCTCAAAACAGGGTCCTGATCGACCGCTGGGGATCTCAGAGAAGCAAGGCATGGTGAGATTTTGGCGAGCGCTATGACATCAGCGCTGACAGCTTGTCTAGATCCACATGGCAACGAGGCATTGACACCTGACAGTTGCGCCACGATCTTGTGGAGATCGGGAGGGTCTTCGGTGTTCTTGACCGCTCTCTCTACTTTGTTCAATCAAAACTAGTTAACACGACTGTGAATAGCCTCGTTAGATAATGTTTAGAGTAAGGTAGTGGACTTGATTCCTGGAACACTAGGCATCTATAGTTCAGGAAACATTTGTCATGCCATCCAGCTTGGCAGGTCACCAAAAGAAGAACTGATCTTCGATCCTCGATCTTACTGACATTGGAGGCTTTTCAAAGCAACCTGCAAACTACATCAAGGTTATCCAGACTCATTAATCAAATATGAATCGGCTATGCGATGTGAGAGCCGACACTGATAGAGGTTCAAGGTGCCGATGCCTTTCAAAGCGCGGCTTCGCGCCTTCACGTGCGGGGCGATGATGGCGGGGCTAGGTTCTTATCGATAGCACAAAAATGTAAACTTTCTGTGACGCAATTCTGCGCCGAAACTCGACAACCCAAAATGTCTGCGCCTCCAGCCTTTGCGCCGATACCTGGTACGTATGCTCTACGCATACCGTGGAAAGAATCTAACAGCCTTTTCAAGCGCACCTCCAGGCCAAATTCGACCTCGGAATCTGGCACACGCTCTTCAATTGGGCCGACCTCACCGTCGCCGTGCAAAATCAATGGGGAGGTCCCGACTCCTCGGACAAGCGCGACTGGCTCGCAGGCCGCATCTCTGACCTCTTCGCCTCGGAACCCTCCACAGAAGCTGACGACATCGTAATGGTGCTCCTCCAAGTCCTCGAAGACGAGTTCGGTGTACGGCTAGAAGACGACACCGACGACACGGTCGCGCAGGAGATCATGGCGATACGGAAGGAGATTGGCGAGGGCAGCACGGCGAGGGTCGATGCGCTGCACAAGAAGTGGGAAGAGAGCAAAGGGAAGGAAGTCGCAACGGGCAGCGTTAGCGTCAGGGAGGACAACCAGGAGGGCGAGTGGGATGGGGATAGCGTGGATGAGGAGACGGATGAGGATGACGAGGATGTGGACATGGGGGATGCTCCGGCACTCGTCGCTGCGAAACCGAAGGCCGAACCCGAGGTGGATGAGGAAGGCTTCACGAAGGTCATCGGAAAGAAGAAGAAGTGAAACGAGGGGAGACACACCCGCAGACAACGGCAATGATGTCTGCAAGTGAAAGCACGTGTCATTGTCGTTCAGGCGCATTGGGGGAGGACTGTTACGATACCCAGAGCCATCTAAGTTGCGGAGAACATGAACGCTCTTGCGAAGGACAGGCACACAGACGCTGGAGTATTGGAGGAACATATCTCAGAGCTAGAGACAATACACAAACCATCTCACTGAAACATTAGACCGGATTTCTGGAGTTAGTGCTATCTATGCAAGTGTGCTTGACCTCTCTCAAGCTTCGTTCGCCTTGACGCTAGCGCGCTGGTTGCGGAGCAGCATGGCCCGTCCGCCTCTGGACCCTTGATTCACCCGAGCTGGCATACAACGACAACATCCGTAGCCCAGCACCCACTGCCCTTCTTGCTTTCCTCCCCTTCTGGACTACCGTAGCCATGGATTCCGCCTACGATCACATCCAGGAGGAGAGCTATCCCCAGGACCCCACCAAGCAGCAGGCCGGCGGAGATAGCACCCACGGGGAGACAACAAGCAACTTCAATACCGAGGTGCAAGATGCATATAAGGCCATATCAAGCAGCCCGTGGGCAGCGCGATTAGGCGGATTTTTAGGGACGGTTAAGAAGCAGGTATGACTGTCATGTACAGAGCAAGCAGCCAGCTGCTGACGGAGGGGCAAACAGGGCGAGCAGTACTACGATAATGCAAGCAAGCAGTACGCACCACTGACCAAGAATGCCTCCGCCGGTGTCTCCACCCTCATTAGTCATGCGCGAAACCTCTCCGTCAAAGTCGCCGATGCTTCATCCTCGGCCGCTGATAAGGGAGCATCCATCGTCACAGCAGATGAAGACGCAGATGCACACCCCGACCGCCCCGACTCGCTCCCCGCTGACATTGTCCGAGAAGCCGAGGGCATACTATCGCGCTTCCGATCCGAAGCCACCAAACGCCTTAAAGACATCGAGAAGGCGGAAGACGCGGCCGACGAAGCCCTCCTGAAATTCGGCTCAAACATCCGCAACTTCCTCCGCGACGCCGTCACCATCGCGCCCCCCGAATCCGGTTCCGAGGCCGCCAAGAACGGCGACGTGCTGTTCGAATCGAAAGATAGCAGCGGCAAGAAGGTCGTCCACGCTACCCGCTTCGACGCACAGCTCCACGTTATCCACTCCACGCTGGCCTCATTTTTGAAGGACCCTGCGAGTCCGGAGTGGGAGAAGTGGAAGGCGGGCTTTGATGTGGAGGGCAAGACGGAGGCGATTGCCAAGGATCTGGAGAAACATGAGGAGCTGAGGAGCGCCATGGAGAAGTGTGTGCCCGAGAAGGTGGACTATGCGAGTTTTTGGTGCAGATATTACTTTTTGCGACATGTTATTGAGAGCGAGGAGCAGAGGCGGAGGGAGATGCTTAAAGGTAAGGCTTACTCCACAACCCGCTCACATCCCAGCATATATGCATTGATAGGAAGAAATGATTGACTAACGCACACACCAGCATCCTCACCCGCCAATGACGAAGAAGTAGCCTGGGACGAAGAATCCGACGACGACGATGGCACATCTACATCCACCTCCACCTCCTCCGAACCTGCCTCGCCCGCCTCCCCCACCCAAACCGGAGAGGAACCCTCGAACAAGTCTGCAACTAGCCTCACTGCTTCGGTAAAGACGCTCAAACCTACCGACGACGAGCAACTCAAGCCAGCGCAGTCCCGCCGATCAAACGACGAGAAGAGCGTGGCGGATAGTGATGCGAGTTACGATCTTGTCAGTGGAGCGACGAGCCGTGCGACAGGGAGTCCACAGGCGGACAAGAAGAAGGCAATCACTGAGGAGAGCGAGGAGGAGAGTGGCGAGGAAAGTGATGAGGAAAGTGATGAGGAAGAGAGCGAAGAGGAGGATTGGGAGTGATTTTGATGGGTAAGGGGATGTGGGATGTGAATAGGGAGGCTTGGATGGTGCACTGGCGTATAAGTTGATTGGGCTGGGCTACTCTGTTTTCATTATTTTGTACTTGAGTATGATTGAACGCTCGCTTTCTATGCTATGCTATGTCGAACTGTGAATATGGAATTGGTATCTTTGAAACGCCATTTGAAAATGCATAGATGCTCACCACCGAAGATATCCCGTAACACCATTCTATGATTCATTTTCCCCTCCTTCCTCCTTCGAAACAAACATAAGGGGTCTGATTCTTTACGTCTGCCTTCCCACACTGCTCGGCGGCGTATCAGGCGCCACACTGCCCCTGAATGACTGCGCACCAGCTCCAGTCTGCCCGTGCCGCGGCGAACTCGACGTTTGCGGTGCGGTAGGCGGTCTCGGGAAGCTGGGCTGCTTCAAGCTCTTCATCAGACCAGGCTGCGTAGTCGCGCGTCGAAGAAGCGGACTCGGCGACGACACATTGCCGAATCCTGGTCTACCGCCATGACCATTGCCATTGTTATTCAAGACACCCGCAGAAGACAGCGGGCGACTCCCGGACACCGGTGTTGAATTTGGCATCGTGGGTGAACGAACTGGTGTACCTGCGCGGGAACGCGAGTATATCGACGATGCGCGACTGGCGGGGTAGCCGTCGTAGTCGTACGATTTGCCGTCTACGGGGGAGGTAGGCTCGTAGCCGTCCTCGCCATCGTGCAGCTCGTGCTCGAGATACTCTTCTCCGCGGCGTTTGATTGGGCTCTCGTCGTAGGGATCGAAACCAACTCGCATACGCGCTTCGCGGCGGACGCGACGGCGCACATCGGCATCGCCGCCTGCACCCACTGTACTACTATCTGATAGGAAGAAGTTGAGGAACTCGTCGGGGATGGCTAGGTGGGAGGACTGTTGGAATTGTTGGAGAGCTGTCAAGCGGATAAGCATCTCGAGAAGCGAGAGGGAGGTTTTGATAGGTGGCAGAGTTGTGGGGGCTTGTTGTGTACATCGAGGCACTGGTGCCGAGGCCTTATGTGGAGATGAGATGAGTTGGTTGTGTTGTGTGGGTACTGGCGTATCGGTCGGCGTCGAGGGACGAAGGTTGAGATTGGACAAGCGGGAGAGGAAGGCTGGAGAATGCGGGCGAGTCCGCTCCGAGTTGGGCTCTTCTGGTGATGGTGACGAGACTTCTTCCTCGAAATCCTCTGTCTCGTCGATGTCGGAGTCGGTAGAAGACTGTTCGGTGTACACTTCGAACGCCATCCACTCCAGATCAAGCGTCGGAGGGAGGCGCCAGGGAAAATTCGGTCGATCTGGCTCTTGTGGAGTCTGATCCTGAAGGTTTGGAATGGACTCGCGTCGGAACTGGTCCTCCAACTCGGTGTCCTCAGGGTCCGATACATCGTGCCCTACTGTCTGCGAGTCGTCGGAATCGTAGCCCGTCTCCACGGAATCTTGCTTCATCATGCGGCGCGGCGGTGCGGCGTTGATATCCCTCTTCAACAGCAGGATGGGGTTGTTGGACTCGCCTTCAGTCCCAGGCCCAATGTTGAGGATCTTGCCCGTGTCTGCGTAGAAGATCTTGGATATCTCGTGAATAGGTACTATCTCCCGGACGCCAGCTTGCTCGATGCCGTCATATGGCTCTGGGTGAGGCTCGCCATCTTCGAAGTCGTGCATGCGACCATCGTCGAGATCTTCGACAATGAGAAGCTGATATGCGAACTCCTGTAACTTATTGTCAGAAGGTATTTGGGCATGGTTAGCCTCGTCAGTTCGCCGGCTATCTTGTCCAAATGAAGTAGGGTAGTCATAGACGTTGTCCAGGGGCACCCTCATCAGTGTGACACGGGCTTTATGCATGACTTCCTTCCATGTTGTCTCCCGCAGATCCTCGCCATTTGGTCGATTGGCGTAGCCTGAGAACAGCATGTACATGGATAGTGTGAAAGTCGGACCAATCTGCTGGGCTCTGGGCTTCAAGGAACAGTACTGCATGTCCCCGGAAGTAAGGAAGGTGCTGGCTTGTAGGAGCCTCGATGGCGATACAGTGACTGGGAGGGTAGTGGAGAGACTAACTCCAGAGGTGGTAATAGCCAGGTTGATCAGGGGCACGGAGTCTTCGATGCGTTCCAGCAACCGCTTCATGTCTGCGATAATGATTTTGAGCTCGAGAGCGTTCTGGTCACGTGACTGGGCCTTCGAACTACCGCGCCGAGCGAGCTGCTCTTCCGCGACGGCCTTCTCCACGCGACTGCCTAGGGTTTGAATGTCCCATCGGAGAGACTTGGTGAGGCCTACCGCGGACTCAAGCGACGTGTTTCCGCGTGCTGCAATGAGCTCAATCATGTCAATCGCCGGTGAGATGATTTTGATTTTCGAATCCAGTCGTAGCTGCAAGGAAGCAAGCTGCTCTTTCTCGTGGCCGTCCACAGTCTTCATCAGCCGGCCACATTGCCTGATTGCGTATGTGCTGGTGATTGTGATGCCGCTTCGGATGGCATAGGTCATCGCCTGCTGGGTGACCTGTCAGACTGTTAGCTTCACTGCATGCATTTGTGCACTTATGTTTTTGTCTGTAACATGCTAGGAGCCACCGTCCAGTCCTACCTTTGCTAGCAGAACCTCCATCCTGGGTACTGATGTGTGATCAAGCTTGGTGGAGGCGAAGAAGGTGCGTGTTTAAGCGGAAGGAAGGAATGAGAGCATGGGACCGGAGAGTGGGTTTTCTTGAAAAGCGGAACCGGGAGAATGCAGGGGAAGGATGGAGAAGTGAGAGGCGTTAGACATGCCTAATGCCTGGGTGTTTGTTTGCCTGTTGCCAGAGACCCTGGCCAATGTCAGGCAGCGAGGGCCATTTGAGTCAGCCCCACTCAGCCACAAAGCAGACCCCGCTAAACGTTGGGTGGGCATTTTCGCCGGCGCACCCAACGACATCTCACCCATACACCAACCTCACTCCCAACGGCCGTCCCTACAAAGCCGCTAGTCACTCTTTCGTCGCTTCCATAAAAAAAAGAGGTCGCCTCTCTGCATCCCACGAACCGTGACGACAACCTCATCGCCGAACACTCCCACCCCGCCAACATGGCCGAGAGCTGGGAGGACGAGGAGGAGCGGCTCTCGCAGCAGGCCCAGGGCCTCAACCTTAACCAGGCGCAGAACTTCACGCCCGGAGCGGCCAACTTCACACCGGGAGCGGCCAATTTCACACCTGGCGCGCAAAGCTTCACCCCCCAGCAGTACGGCGGATACGGCCAGTTCCAGCAGTACGGAGGGTACGGTGCCCAGACGCAATACGGATATCAGCAGCACCAGGGTTACCCACAATACCAGCAGCAGCAGCAGCAGGGCTACCCCAACTACGGACAACCACAGCAACAGCAGCAACAGGGCTTCAACGGCCAGTACGGGGCTTACCAGCAGCCGAACGCCCAGCCCCAACAGCAGCCGCCACATCAGCAGCCTGTGAAGATCGCTAAGCGCGGGGAGACAGACATGACAGGCCCAGAAAGCGCGGAGCCAAAGGAGGCCCCGAAGGCGAAGGTGCTGTCCATTGGCGGCGACAGCGCACCAAAGGCAAAGGTGCTGTCAATCAGCGGGGATACAACGACACCGAAAGTCGAAAAATCTGGCGGAACCAAGGTCCTGTCTCTAGGGACGCCCTCGGCTGCCCCCTCGGCCGCGAAAGAGAAGGCAGACAAGACAGCCCCGGAGGCGGGAGCGAAAGTCACGGCCGCGAAAGCCATTGAGAAGACCGGAGAAGCCACACCAACATCTGCGGGGTCTGGACGAACCTCGCCAACCCCTTCATCTGGTCGCAACAGCCCAACGCCGAAGGAGAAAGCCGCAGCGAAGGTGGATGTCGAGAACGAGATCACAGAAGTCGTTGACGAGGCGACGCTTGCAGAGATCTACGGCAAGGAGCACGTGAACATCATCTTCCTCGGCCATGTAGACGCCGGCAAATCCACGCTCGGTGGCAGCATTCTTATCTCGACTGGCATGGTCGATGAGCGAACTTTGGATAAATACAAGAAGGAGGCCAAGGTAGATACCAGAGCTCAATACTTAGGACAATTACTAAATACTTCTTTCAGGACGCTGGTCGAGAGACGTGGTACATCTCATGGGCGCTGTACGAACCCCCCATATACGAACTGCATGTGAAACACACACTGACCGTACAAGTGATTTGAACAAAGAAGAGCGGCAGCAGGGAAAGACGATCGAAGTCGGTCGAGGATTCTTCGAGACCGAGAAGCGACGATACTCGATTCTTGATGCCCCGGGGCACAAGACTTATGTTCCCAACATGATCAGTGGTGCTTCGCAGGCAGACGTCGGAATCCTCGTCATCTCCGGTCGAAAGGGCGAGTATGAGACCGGATTTGAAAAGGGCGGACAAACTCGAGAGCACGCAATGTTGGCAAAGACGCAGGGTGTTGGTCAATCCCATTCCAGATTGCATACGAGACATACACTGACTTCGTCTACCCACCTCAGGTCAACAAGATCCTTATCGTTGTCAACAAAATGGACGATCCCACGGTCGAGTGGTCTGAAGATCGCTGTACGAGACCCCAATGCACCATCGTGTGAGGCATAAGCTGACTTCGTACTTAATCATTTAGTCAAAGAATGCACAACCAAGGTAGTTTTGTTCTTGAAGGGCCTGGGATACAATCCGAAGACCGACATCTCGATGATGCCCGTCAGTGCTCAGACTTTCACCGGCATCAAGGAGCGCGTCCCAACGGAGCTAGCACCTTGGTACAACGGCCCATCACTCCTTGAGTACTTGGACGGCATGCAAGCCCTGGAGCGCAAAATCAACGCCCCTTTCATGATGCCCATCGCCGCCAAGTACAAGGACATGGGCACTATGATAGAAGGCAAGATTGAGTCTGGTAAGCAAACCGTTCGTCGCAACCTTGTCGGCGTCGCTGACCGTCACAGGCATCATCAAGAAGGAGCAGAAGTACCTCATGATGCCCAACCGTCAGACCGTCCACATCTCCGCGCTGTTCGGAGAGCAAGAGGAGGAAATTCCCGGAGCCACTTGTGGCGACCAGATCCGCATCCGCATTCGTGGCGTGGAAGAGGAAGACATCCTGCCTGGGTATGTGCTATGCTCGCCAAAGCGACCCGTCCACTGCGTCTCGCAGTTTGAGGCCCAGATCGTCCTGCTCGACATCAAGTCTATCCTGACAGCCGGGTTCAACTGTGTTCTGCACGTTCACGCTGCCCAAGAAGAGGTCACCATCACAGCCCTTCTGCACAAGCTAGAGAAGGGTACTGGACGCAGAAGTAAGAAGGCGCCGGGTTTCGCTACAAAGGGTATGAGCATCATTGCACGCTTGCAGATTACTGGTACAGCTGGATCCATCTGTGTGGAGCGCTTTGAGGACTACCCACAACTTGGACGCTTCACATTGCGGTAAGTCGGATCACATGCATTTCCACCAGCTGCAGTTACTGATTATCGAACAGAGACCAAGGTCAAACCATCGCCATCGGCAAAATCACCAAGCTCATCACGGACGCCGATGCTTAAATACGTTGAGGTGGCGTATCTGTACTCGAGTGATGGACATGAATAGTCTCGTCGCACTTGCATCAGGTCTGCAATGGCGTAACGGAGGAATGAAGAATACATCTAGAACGAAATGCCTGACAGCATCATTTGGCCCGATATGAACGAAAGCAGGCACCAACTTACATAGAGGAACATCTTTGTATGGCTCGTGGAATCGAAGATGTTCTTGCGAATTATTTTCCTTGTCCCGGCTATACGTTCATTTGAGCAAAGGCTTTTAGTGCTGCAATCAACAGCATTGCCAAGTTTCCAAGGCTATTACATTGCGGCGCAGACTAGGGACGGGGATACTTTGAATTGCTTATCCAGGAATCGTATCTGCACTTCTTTGGATCTCCCTTGCGTCATTCAGAGCACCTATATCTTAGGCACACCTGCGCGTCAACACTTTACTTGATCACTTGAGTTCCCGGTGTATCCATTCCGCCTTCACCAACTCCTACTATGCCTCCTAGCCATCTCAATCACCCTATCAGCATCCTCGCTCCCAACAACCATCCAATTCGACCTCGCCTTTCTCAAAAACAACAAATCCTACAAACTCACCTACCCCTTCCCACCATGGTACGGTAGGCTGCCTGAAAGGATGCTCCCGGCCGATCATATGTGTCGCAAGAACTCGCGGCTGTGTCTTAGATTGCAGTTTTAGAGGATTCCTGGCGTGAAATTCGTCAGGACTGGCAGCCACATTGTGTGATTGTTCTGATTTATGCTGTCATGTTTTTTTTCAGCGTGGTCTGCGGGTTTCTTGCCTGGGGATGCTTCTATAGCCGTGCAACAGGAAAGTATAAGTGGGTTCGTCAAGGTGGGATAGTCGTCTATGCAGAGATGTCAACAAACAAGTCAACTTGCAAGTTGAGGCTCCGAGAGCCAAAAAATAGACAAACAAGCAACTCAAATTGACCAAGATAATATAGCCAAGCAAGCCAAGTCATCAGGAGCGTACTTGTTTGGTTGACTTGGTTGATTTGGTCGATTTGTGTGAGGTTATTGTGGTTGGTGAGGCCACAATATCACGATAGTTTTTGGTGGTTGAAACCAGAATAATCATCAATTTTTCATTCAATTTTGACCAACTATATATATTGATCCTCGATCAAGCAAGTATACAAGTTACCAAACAAGTAGCAAATCAGGTCGACCATTTTGGCCCTAGCAAACAAGCAACTCAAGTTCAACCTCAGAAAACAAGCAAACAGGGCAAGTATAGGGCCTTGAACTTGCTTGACTTTTTTTTGGACATCTATGCGTGTATGTATGTCGAATTAGTGCTAACGTGATCCACCATCGGGCGACGCACCCCAAAAAATCCCCAAAATCCCCAAAACTGTGGGAATAGCCACAGCCAAAGGCTGGATACGACCGGATGCGGGTCTCCCCCGCCTTGGGCAGGGAACCGCAATGGAGCTGGGATATCACGATAGAACTGCAAGGAGCTTCGATGGAGCTCGGCTGTAAGCCGGCTGCCATCATGGCTACTTGGCTGCGATTCCAAGGAGGACCGGATGGGATAAGAACCCCTCTCCGGCCCTCC